>VWYO01005125.1:4568-16436 GCA_013400275.1 Rhadina sibilatrix | reverse complement strand
ACCTTCCCATTGAGGACAAACCAGTTCTCATTCTGAGCAGAATGATGTCAGCATGCTGGTGGTAGAATTCATCCTGATATACAACCCAGGATCAGTTTACATATATTTCATCACCTTTCACAGTTTAGTAAGTATTCCCAGAGTACCTTTATCAGTGAAATATAGAATCTTATCACAAGTTGCAAGTATGTGCTCAACATGCCCACAGTCCTTTGGAGGATGAAGAAGTCTCTGACACTTCACAAAACCCAGGAGCAGACAGCATTTGGAGTTTCTGGGCATCCCCAGCAATACAGATCCATGGAGGAATAAATTCCTGCTCCAGTTGCAATCTTTGCACACTCCAACAACAAAAGGTTGTAATTTTAGGGTTGAGTGGGAATTGTGTGACTTAGATGAGAGCTGCACAAAAGCGTGTTGTGAATTTGTGGAAGTGTACTTCAAGACATGTTGGCATGTCGAGCTCTTGAATGAAATGTGTTTTACTGCATGCTCTGGGGGAGACTTAGAGAAGAGCAGTCAATCTCAATTAATGTGAAAAGAATCTGGCCACACATATATTGAAAAAGGTTTGCTTTCTGCCATCAAAGTGCTTCCCAGCTGGATGTTGTTAATCAATAATTGCCTGGTTTCACTTACTGCCTTCAAGTTTGAAATCTTCACCTTTTATGGGTAGTCAAACAAAGAGCACAAAGATTGGAAGATCTGAGTTACCATTCCTGGATAGTGCAAGACATTTTATATAACCTGATGATATGGGAGATAATTTCTACAGTCACGCAAAAAAGTTTAAGTTCTGCAACTGCTGCCTGTACTACAGGAGTCTGTCTTTAAAATTTTCTTTAAGGGTGATTTTGGTAGTTGACACTTGCATCTTCATCAGATATTTCTTGGTGTCTCTTCTAAAATTATCTCATAGCTATCTGCTAAACATTTTATTTAGGAGACCATCATAATCATGTAAACAAGCTATTATGTTTTTATTTAGTTGACACTTGTGCAGGCAAACTATTATATTTCACTTTCTTGCATTTTATTTAGTTGAATGTTAATGGTACATGATACATCTAATCTGAGTTTCCTTTAACCAGTATAAAATCCAATCAGGAAAAGGGAATTAATGTAATTAGCATTGGTCTGCTTCATTACATTTTACACATACAAACATACTTCGCATTTATTTTCTAGAACCTGTTTGTTGTGAAAAGTGTTTTCATCACAGTTAAGATATCCAAAGATGCCTAAAGGACTTGGATACTCAAATCCTGTTTGCTTTTCTCCATTTGCTTCTGATCACTGGAGAAGTTTTCTAGTGGAGAAATGTCTGGGAAGCATTTAACAGAGGTCTCACCTCAGAAATGTTATGCTAATTTTTGTCTGCTCTGAGACTCCAGGAGTTCAGGACATGGAATGAATTTGCACGTGTTAAATGTTTCCACAGTTTTATTCTGAAAGTCTTGAGCAATTCCTCCTTAATATGCTGGGACTTTCCTTCTGGGGAGCTGGCTTTCTAAAGCGATATTTAAGAACAGTTGTAAGAGTCATCCTGAATCCACATTTGCACCTTAGTATCTAAGATGGCAATTAAAAGTCTAAGCTCAGTTTTATCAGCTGAAATCAGAACTCTGAATGGTTTTCATTTCTGAATTCATTTAAATCAGGTCCAGCCCTGGGCATTTGAGTTATAAACACTTCTTCATTTGCAACCTGACTGGTCTTCTGAGCAGATGAAAAAGCCTTATGAAAAACAGGCCTCAGCTTAGCTAACTGGTCAAGCAAAATGCCTGCCTTTAAGGTGGCTTTATCTGCACTGTCATAGCTAAAGCTTTTGTGCCAAAATGACAAAAGATCACCTTCTGTCTTCTGCACAGATATAGACTGGTTAGCATGCTTGCCTCAATAAGATGTGCTAGGAACCTTCCAGTAAAAACTGAGAGGATGGTGTGAATAACATTAAACAGCAGCAATTGCCCCCAACCCTGCCCATCACTCCCCTCCCCTGCAAATTCTTCTGATGTTTTAAAAATGTGTGATGTAATTTCTGATGAAATATTGGGTTTTTTCTATAGTCTGTAGGTGTAGGTCTTTCCACAGAGTTGTCTAGCCTACTTTAGACAATATATTTGAAGCCAGCGAGATGTAGGTACCTAAATGTTGAAGGAGAGGGTCCTGCAAATGGGGTTCTGAAGACACAAGTGAGAGCAAAAAATGTGTCAAAGAATGGCAAGTAATGATATGAAGCTTAATTTATTAAAAATAAAGTGTAGGTTTTATGATCTCATTTATCACTGCGCAGGACACAGCAGGTTGTTCCTCATCAGCAGGGACACGTTGGAGATTAAAGACCTTCTTGAGCTAGGACTGCAGCTCAGACAGAACTGCACCGCAGTTCTGAAAATTCCTTAACAATGAGATTCCTTACAGGCAGCAAACAGCTTAAGCTAATTAACAGGAATATGTTTCTGGGCATACCTAAGTAATGACTTGTAGTCATGAATTAGGCACCTGAGTGGAAATGAGAGGGTTCATAGAATCAGAGAACAGCCCAGCTTGTGATGACCTCAAAAGATCACCTGTTCCCACTTTTTGTAGGAAAGGAAGCCTGGGTAAGATTATGTAGCACCTTCTCCAGATTCATCTTGAAAACCTTTGGTGGTGGTGCCTCCAAAAAGTTACTGGGGAAGTTCCTGTTGACTCATCTCT
The DNA here is from genome assembly GCA_013400275.1 of Rhadina sibilatrix. Taxonomy (NCBI): domain Eukaryota; kingdom Metazoa; phylum Chordata; class Aves; order Passeriformes; family Phylloscopidae; genus Rhadina; species Rhadina sibilatrix. The sequence goes on along the minus strand of VWYO01005125.1, from coordinate 13,733 downwards.
TTGGAGGTGGCAACTGCAGTCAGATAAAGAGGGGAGACTTGATGTTGTTACCACTTTTGTGATGGTACCCCAACGGTCAAGTCACTTGGCTAAGACGTCAGAAATTCAGGCTAAATGCTTTTCATGAAAGCTCAGCAGCCTTGGCATAGGAGACATGTCTGTCACAGCATTGTACAAAATCACAGAATAAGCGGATTTGAAGGCACCCACAGGGATCATTGAGTCCAACTCCTGGCCCTGCATGGCACCATTCCCAAGAGTCACTCCATGTGCCGGAGAACATTATCCAAACACTTCAACTCTGTCAGGCTGATGCTGTGACCCCTCCCTTGTGTGAAGAAACTTTTTTCTAATATTCAATCTAAACCTTTCCTGACACAACTTCAGGCCATTCCCTCAGGTCCTGTCACTGTCACCACAGAGAAGACATTACATTTCTGGTAACAAAGTGTTATTGATTGGTGAGATTACTTTACCTGATAGCCAAATATGTGTTTTTGAAGAATTAACAAGGATTTTATCTATTATTCTGGATGAAATGTCCTGGCAGTTCAAGGCAGTAAAATTCCTGTCTTGCAGAAAAGAACACAGTTCTGCTTCTATCAAGAAGCAAGACAAAAATTCATAGCTGATTTCAGCAATAAGCTCCCAAATTTCTTTCAAAGAGATTTTATTTTATTAAATATTTATCTCAGAAATATGCAGCTAAAGAGCAATTGCTTCTCTGCACCAAACAGGAAATTTTATCTGCATCCTGATTTTGTTTTCCTTCCCCCTAAATTTTCCTACCACAAACATTTGGTGTGTGGAATGAAGTCTGATTTATTTGTGTTTATTCTGACTAATTTCAATAGCTTTATCATTGCTTTCTTTAAAAAAAATATTAGGAATTTATAGAATTGTGAGCAAAATGAAGGGTCATTTCTTTGTGGTTTAGTAGATGAAATGAACGGATGGTTTCAACTCAGTTCCTTGTTAAGAAAAATTGCTGTTTTTGAAAGCAAGTGAAAAACTTGGCATTTTTTGCAAAAAGCATATTTAATTTTGGAATCAGGGAATGAAAGAAAAATGGTGTTTGAATATGCTCATTTAATCATTATCCTACATTAGTGTCCGTTTGTAACAACCATGTTCGGTAGAACATTTGACAATTTTGAAAATATTCATTACTGATCAATGCAAATTTTAATAGTTGGTTCCAGTTTAACCACAGCTGTTTTGTTATCAAAAGTGTTGCTGATAAAAAATGGGAAACAGAAGCACATGATGTATGGTCCTGAATTTAATAGTGAATATTTTGAATGGAGGTCAGTCACCTCAGTATTACAAATCAGACCAATACAGAAGGATAACACATTTATAAAACAACTACAAAGCAGATAATTAATTTATCAAAGTTGTGGGTAACTGATTAATATCAATCTGCTTGTTTTAAATATTTATAAGAAATGATAAACATGACACAGATAGTAATGGAACTGAATCTATTGGGAAGAAATTCCTAAATAACAGTTCATGGTAAGGCAATGATTATTTTTACACGACAGGGAACAAAGCTTCTGTCTCATTTACAGACTGGATCTGTTTGAACAGTGAAAGATGTTTACTCCTCAGGATAATGTGCGGAATTTATGCCAATAATAATTCCAAATGTCTGGCTCTAGATAATTTAGTTTGGTCAAATATCTTGCTCAATCTTATCTTGCCCATTTTCATCTTGCTTGGATACGTATCTAACAACATGCACCTATGAAAATGTTTGTAACATCTACACATTATCATCTCATATTAGTACACTTCTTCAGACAGATTTAGTTTATAGAAATGAATGGAATTGTACTTTTACCAAATTTGTGTTACCCCAAAACAGTACCTGTTCTTATGATTCAATCAGTAACCCCCTCCCATATATTTTGAACAAGAAAATGTTCCTTTGAGAAGGGCACAGTGAAAATAGTGGTAAATCCTTCAATCTCCTGTATGATATTGTGCATTTTTTCTTTGGTCCTGTCCTTGAAAGGTTTCCAAGTCAGTTACAGGCCAAGTGGCTATGCTAAACAGCTGAGTTTGAAGAGTTACTGATATTAAACCTAGACAGAGTAAATTCAATCTCTTTTTGTTTATAATAACCAACTGATGAATGCACCTGTTCATTTTTTGATCAAAACAAGGATCTTGGTGTGTTACTTTGTTGTTTTTAAAGAAAATTTCTCTATCAGATTTTTGGGGTTTTTTTTTTTCCTTCTCAAAGCATCCATGACATTTTTCTTGTGTCCTGAGGCATTTCTTGGGCTACTTCTGTGTTTCCAAGTGAGAAGCCTGAAGAGAATGATGGATAGAATTGGACTCACCACTGACAGGGATCCCAGCAGTCATGTGTCCCTTCTCTTAACTCCAGTTCTCTTCTGGTAGAAATGGATGCAGTTCAGGATATGGTGCTTTATTTTCCCTGTGTGCCCCTTGATCCCTGCCTGGGCCTTTAACTTTTACAGTCCTCACCAGCTGTCCTCCTTGTGCTTCTTTCCTCACAAACCACTTCCCAGCTGGGGAAGGATAACAGCTGTGGTTAGGGCAGAACTGTAAGGAACAGCTGTTTCCAGCTCTGAATGTGTGTTGAGCTGTGGCTCCATCCTGGTGCCAGCCCTTGGAGTGGTGGAGAACACCAGTGGGACTCCAGTGGAATACCAACTGTGGAGATTTCTATTTCTCTTACACAACAGGCAAACACAGAACAAACGCCTCGAACAAGTAGTTGGTACCTCTATCCTTCTCACTACGTATGGCAGAAATGGCAGCAACGTCTGCCTTTCATACTGTATTTCCAGCTACACATCCATATTTGTTCCTCCTCTTCTTTCAAAGTGGAAGAGTAGGCAGCCTTCAGTCTTCACCTCTGGAAGGGAAAGATAAGAAATCTTGAATCAGCAGTAGTGGCTAACTGCAAAGTAGCCCTCAGGATAGCTAAATAGTAGTTGACAGGACAGTCCTGAATCAGACCTCTTAAAAAAGTGGTTTTTTCACCCAGTACAAGCTAAGAGAAAATGTTATACTTGATTAATCATGGTCTAATGTTCTACCAAAGCATACAACATATTTCTCAAAGCTACTTTTCTCATCTCTTTGCTGTAACCATGTGCAGAAGTCGTGGCATACAGGTATAGTATTCCTATGACCCTCTTCAGCCTTATCAAACAGCATTAAATTGAGCCATAGCATATTCCAAATGCTACATGAATAAGCAGGCTCCCTCTCACAAGCAGAATATTACACAGATATTGCAGAATATGGGAAGTGGGAAGCATTTAGCACCAGCTGAAAGACATTGCAATGGCAGGCCTTGCTGAGCTGAGCAAGGGATCCCATGTTAGGTTGTATCTGACTTGCAGGTATACAGGTTTGCAGTATGACTTTTAGACATTTTGAATTAGAAAGCATGGTCTAAACAGGATAAAACCCGGTAGAACTGTGAAAGAATTATCTGCCAGGCATTGTTAAAATGTGTTTCTGCAAGTTCACCCACCCAAAGGAGGGAGATTACCCACTGCATTTGAAGCAGTCTCACCTGTGCACACCACCATTATATCCTTTGTCCCTATGTTACTCAGTGGAATATGTCCCTAAGCCCCTTCTATATGTGTTGCCAGGGGGTCCAGATAGCATCCTAACTGCCTCATATTTTGCAAACATCATTGGAGCATCTCAGGGCTACCCAGGGCAAGATTTCATTCCTTTGTCCCCAGTTCTAGATGGCCTATTTTCCCTGAGATTTCCCTGAACATTACTGATCCCTTATGGTCTCAGAAAAACCTCTGGTCCCTGAATCAAATTTTATTATCTCAAAGATGAAGATGAAATAGGGTAAGTTTTGTTAGCACTAAAGACAGACTGTGAGTTGTAAAGCACATTTGGCCTTACGTGGAAGCCAACTGCTCAATTCACAGGGAAGGACAAGTTCCAGGAGGAAAACATAAAAGTGTAAAAAAGGGGCTATGAAATAAAATGATGTTCTGTTTAGAGACAGAACAAAAGCTTTGGCTTAATCTCTGAGACACAGGCATGGTTTGCTATTTCCTCTGAACCAGTAAAGTTTATGTGTGCCTGTGGTGAAGATAGTAATTTAGAAGTTTTCTGTCTTGGCCAACTGCAGGGAGCAGAACAACTTCTTGAGAAACTGGTCGTGCCTGCGGCACTTGTGTTCCTCTCCTTCCCCCAAAACAACTTTTATGTGAAAACTGAGATTTTGAAAACCATGCAGAGCTGGCCTGACTTTCCTTCTAAATGTCAGAGGAAATGCTGGAATTCACTTCTTCTGTGGTTAGCTGGTGACACATACCGTCTTTGGAAACTGTATAACAACACAGATTTCTACATGAATCAAAACCAAATGCAGTTGTCCTGAGAAGAGTTTCAAAGGTTGGAATGATCTTATATGTGAGAGCTGAGCATCAGTAAGGGTAGGTGCAGCCCCTCTCTTCTTCCCGGGAGCACAAAAGAGCTGGCAGTCTCTTTCATGCATTGTGGATCAAATCATGACCGCACTGATGCTAATGGGAGTCATGCTACTGGCTGAGATCTAGCCAGGATCTTACCCTCTGTGACTCTATACCATCCAAAATTGGAGATGCTCTGAAGACTGTCTCCTGTTTATTGATCAGACTTCCATGTAAAGACTTTGTCCTGCTCCATTTTCAACATATATTTCCCATCTGCATTTTTCTATGGCTTTTAAGATTTCCTAAAATTGCATCACTTTGTGTGTGTATCTGTATCATCTGCACATGTATTTGTGTTTTCATAGTCAGTTTCTGGAAAGGATTTTGTAAATTAATATGAGAATTACTAACAGGATGAAAAAGTATTTTAGGAAATTGAGGAGAAATATTCTGTTGAAGGATATTTTCATTTTTTGGTTTTGGTTCATCTGAAAATCACTCATTCTGGGAAGACCACCCAGCATGAATGAAAACAAAAGTCTAGAAGGGACTCCTTATTCATCAGGTAGAGAGGCTCAAACTCCTGCTACAGGTGAAAGATATGTATGTGATTTGGACTGAAATGCAGGAATCAGTCAGCTTATTATTTCCCGAGGAATAACAGTTAAAAAGAGAAGCAAAAAAGTAGAGAAAAAAGCCCTTTTTTCCTCCCTCATGGTATGCCTCATTGAGGAGCCAATGAGAATTTAGGATTTTGATTTTTCTCATTCATTTGTTATAAATTATTATAAGTCATTAGAGAGATCTCCCTGATTCTTCAGGGACAAATGTCATCTGTGACACCTATGAACCAAAGCTGGAGAGTGATTCTTCATCAGGAACTGTAGTGGTAGGGCAAAGAGTAATGGGTTCAAACTAAAATATGGGAAATTTAGGTTTGATATACAGAAGAAATTCTCTACTGTGAGGGTGGTGAGGCACTGGAACAAGTTGTCCAGAGGCTGTGGATGCCTCATTCCTGGCAGTATTCAAGACCTGGCTGGATGGGGCCCTGAGAAACCTAGTCTGGTGGAAGGAGTCCCTACCTATGGCAGGAGGTTGGAACTAGATGATCTTTAAAGCCTTTTCCAACCTTAACCATTCTATAATTCTGTGAGAAATAATTCCTTTGGTTGAGGGACTGGAGCTTCCCCAAGACAAACAGAATTTTTCAAGGAGCAGAGTTGTTTGCAAAGTGCCAGCAGCTCAGGTGAATAAAGTCTGATCTTACGCTCTAGAAAGTTGTGGTAATTTTTCAAGAACAAGCATTTATATCAAAAATATGTATATGAATATATAGCACCTAGCAACATATGAAGGGATGGAGTGCAAAGATCTGTCCTCACTCTTGCCAGGGGCAGCATCTGAAGCACATTATGCAGAAGTGCCTGAGAACGTGTCTGTTGCTGTACACATCTCATGGATCTGTGTTGACACTAGAATGTGCAAGGAGAAAAGGACTGTTTTTTTCTTATTGTTTATTTAATTGGACACAAGAGATGTTCAATGCCTTTCTCTTGCACAAATTTCAGTCATAATGGCAAGCAAATCAAGGAAAAATGCAGGCTTCTTTCCTGAGTTAGGAGATATATGAAATTTTTAGTCTCTACCTCAAAAGACTATATAAAAATTGTGACAGGTAATAGACTGTCCAATAGTTTCAGTCTTCTCAGCCATCAACATTTTCTTACTTATGTTTTTAATAGTGTGAAACCAAAGACTTCCAGGTGAAAATATGATGAGTTAATACAATATGTAATTCACCAAGAATCTGAGTAAGTTAATTAAATGCAGAAATGATATAGAAATGTTTGTCAATATTATGCAGAAGTAAAATAACACTTGAAAGAAAGTAATGAAATGTCTCAGTGCTCTTTATATGCATATTTAAAAGAGTCCTAACTAAATATTAATTTGCAGAGTGAAGATGAGAGAAAATGCTGAAATGTGTTGACTGAATATCCTGGATGAGAATAATCCTCCTTAGGTTCCTTATTTTCCTCTTATTGATCCCACTTGCTGCCAAGACATAAGCTGATGATGTCAATGGGGTGCCTCAAGCACTTCCTTTCCTGTTGCCATTTTTGAATCCTGAAATTTGAAGCATTAATGATCGTTTAAAGCATGCTGAAGAAAGTTAGACTATAGATCATACCCCCAAAATGCATTAAACAGTTTGCTCTTTTGCTTTTGCTAAAAAGAGAGAAATCCTCATTTGGAAATATTGATGATTTTAAATTATAAGCACTATTTTTTTTTTTTTTCCCTTTCCCAGCGTCCCTAGAAATGGCTGCTGAGGAAAAGCAGTGGTGGGTCATGTGTCAGTGTGCATGATGAGAGGTGCCAGAATGCAATATTGGTGCCACTCTGCAGGTAGCTGCTTTTAACTGGGAGACAGGGCAATGCAGGAGCCATAGAAGTGTGATTATGGCTTCCTCCCTTTCTCCTCCTCCTCTCACACCACCAAACCTCCCCACCTCAGTATCTACTGCTTTTTTCTTGGTTTCCCTCTCTCATGTCTTTATTCTGCTCTTCTCCAACTGGTCTCAGGGTCCTGTGCCTGCTTTTTCTATTCTGGTTTTGTTTTACCTCATCTTGTTCATCCTGGCCCAACAAGCTACCCAGCTATGACTGTACAGTTTTTATGTGCCACAGAGAAAAGTTTAGTAATGACTACACGAAGACTTTTTTGTTCACTATATCTCCTAAAGATTCTTTAGGTATGTGCGAAGACAGTGAGGACTCTGATTCAATGGTAAAAAATGAACCAGGAATTTGATACAGGTTGTTCTCACAATACACATGTGCAAAAACTATTTATTTATTTATTTATTTATTTATTTATTTATTTTGCATTAGTGGATAACCTGTGAGTTTCTCTTTAATTTCCTGTGGATTGCTTTAGAGAGACATACTGAGGATTCCCATCATAACATAACCCAGTAAAGAAACTATGAGTTGGATGACACCATCGAGGGCCCTTTAAAAAGATAGGTATGTTTAAAGAATGTCAAAAAGTCCACTTGCATGTTAAGAGACCACGATGAGGTCTCTTTTTCCATAGAAAGCAGTGAAATCTCAGGATCCCACATCCTTTACTGTGTCAAGTCACAGCTGGTCTCTGGACTACTTGCACAGCTCGGAGGAAGTGAATCAAACCAGTTTAGAACATCCTTGCTTTCTGTGTCACAGATGACAGTGACACTATTTTAAAACTTGTGCAATTAGATAGAATAGGAACTGAAAATCAACTTGTGACCAGGCTGATTGTATTGCTCCTTGCCAAGACTTTCAAGATGTGTGGAGAATAATTTTAGAAATGCTATATATGTAAGTTGTGCTTAAAATCCTTTGCAAGCCTAAAAGGATGTTTGGAGTTACAATTTAAAAACAGTGGGATTTAGTGCAGCAGGTTTTGGCAAATGGATCCCGGCAGTTCCTACAGCTGACAAATTAATGTGGACCCGACAGGCTAACATGTACCATGTGTTTATTTTGGCAGCAAATGTGGAAAAATCATTTGGAGAAAATTTCTATTATTCAACTGATTTCTATTTTTGTTTTGTTTTGTGTTTTTTCCTTCATTTAATTGAAAGCACAAAGGTAAGGCTCAGAAAATCTTTCTGATTGGTACCATATTTATCATGGTATGTGAAACTAACAATACCATTACATGATTTTTTTTTATGTATTAGACTATCTGATCACAGTAATTATTTCAACTAGTAATATCAAACAAGACCTCCCAGAACCCAGCTTGTAGGTAAATAGAGCAGATAGATGTCAGACCAGAAGATGTACTGCAGTATTTCATGGTTTAACATTCATTTGCTATGTGAAGCTTCTGAGTATGTGATTTATGAAAATCCAGACACATCTATTTTCAAGATAGTTTGTGAAAGAAAAATCCTGTTTTTCACTGAAATATTATCAAACTCTTTAACTTAATGTTATGGAGAGTAAAATAAGCTAATAATAAATTGTTTATTGTAAGTCATAGGTTTACGAATTTCATTATACTCAGCTGCAAAAGTTATGGCCCTGTATGACTTAAAGGATGAAAAGGAGAAAACCCAATACCATGCCTGGATGGAATTTGCATGTTCATGTGTCTTTTTTGAACCTTGTAAACCCTTGTCACACACTAATTTTTATACTCAGAAAATGCTGAAAAAAACCCTCTGTCTATTTTCATTAGAAGTTTGACTTTTTTTTCCCTTTTTGACTAATTTTCCTTCCTTTTCCCTTCGTTTCCTTCCTTTTCCTCCCTCGCTCTCTCCCTCCCTTCTTTCATTCACCCATTATAACAAATTAAGTGAGATGTAAATGTAATATCCCTAGCAACATCTCTTCTCTCTTTTCTACAGATTGGGGTAGAGCAGTACTTTGCACCTCTCCAAAATGCCTCAATTCTTTTGTGACCAAGTCTACATACCACAGAAGCTACAAGGCTATTCTTGTGCATGAGTGTTTAAATTAAACTGGATGTGTTTCAGGAAAGAAATAAAAATGTTCCAACCCAATTGTGAGAATGAGCTAATTTTATGGATGGCATTCTATGAATTTGTACCAGTTCTGTTAGGCAGGAAGTAGATTTCATGTCATTAATGTTTTTCAGTCCTAAGATTTCTGACAGATGGTATCTTGTTGGGTTTCCCAACCCTGCTGGGCTTCTTTTTTTTCTTCTCTCTCT
>VWYO01005072.1:0-14810 GCA_013400275.1 Rhadina sibilatrix | reverse complement strand
ACTGAGAGCAGAGCAACCACCTACAGGAGGGACTTCTTTCCTAATTTGTCATCTCTCCAAAGCAGCACCAAGTTCTTGTCATCTGGTATTTGTTCAATTTATTGTGCTGGGGAGTGCTTTCCCGGTTTAATAAACAGGTTTCTTTCCACTTCTCTCTGGGGAGGTCTCTCCTGAACCGGTTGGGGGAGGGGAGGGAGGGAGGGATCCCTAGGAGGTTTCCTCCCAAATTTGCCCTAAACCACCACACATTCACAATAAACAAACATTTAATACACATCAAATACTTTAAAACTTACACAATAAACAAACACTTGCATTTAACACTTACAGCTAATTAATTTTCCTTTTTTTTTAATATATGTACACTATGGGCATCCCCAAGTCAGGCAGGCTCAATAATACTATAACACACATTCACAAAATAATTCACATTTCAGGCATTAATGCTTATCATAGGGTTTAATAGGTGCAGAACATCTTGCAAACTCCTCTACAAGGTGTCCCGCATGCATGCAGCACCGTGTCTGACTAATGCATAGGCAAGTAGGACTTGAACCCACGTGTACACTTGATTCTCGCTTATATAGTTTTCCAACTAGGCAGTAGGACTCAAACCCACATCCTTCGACACTCACTTATATAGTTTTACAATTATATTTAATAGAAAATAGCCAATTATATCATCACCAGTGATTCCTTTTTATAACCCAAATATCACACTTTTTTTTTTTTTACAGTTGTATCACCACTTTTATAGCCCAATTATATTATAGAGCTCAATTTCTGCAGTGATTTTCATCTGCAGCTTATGGTTAGGTATACCTTTTATGCCCTCAGTAATGCTGTAATAAAATCCATGGGGCCTTGCCCTGAATTCACTAGATCAGGAGATCAGAGGATCTCCCTGAAAAATCTTTGGTGCGTGCTCAAGCCCCTCTCGATCCCATGAATCTGTGGCACATCAGAAGCAGTTGTCCCATCTGGGTCACCAAAATTGTTGCCAAAAACATTGGGATAAATTAAACTCTCTAACACTTTCTTTTAGTACTAGGGAACAGGCATTACTTTATTCTGGCCAGGGTGCATAGGGACAGTTCCACCTACAGGCACACAGCTTTCAAAACTTTGCACTTAAAAATTTTTAGCAAATAAATTAATGTTTATTGGTTCTAAATTACATAATTCTCTTAATTAATTAGTATTCTGTCTTCTATTGGTTATTGATTTCTCACTTCCCATGCTAATTAGTCCACATTTTTCACTCTTTTTATTATCTTTTTCCCAGACAGGGAGTCTCCAGCACATAATGAATTGTCTTTGTTAGTCTCTTTATCTTCTGGTTATTTCAACATCCTTGGAGGGCTATAAATTCTGGATTCCAGGTGTTCAGACTTTAGCTCCCCCAGGCTTTGTTCATTGAAGCTTATCAGGGTTAGTTTAGCAAAACTTAAAATTTTCAGCAATCTAATAAAAGCACTCTAACAATAGCACTCTGTGAAAAAAGCTTAGCTACGTGCTGGCTAAAGTGGAAAATTACACTGCTTAAGACTAATACACTGATTATGATTAAAACTATTAATTTAAAAGTTAATTAAACAATTAATTAGAAAAATTAATTAGGGCAGTTATATAATTTCCAACAACCCCACCTGGAAGCATAGTGGCATTTAAGTTGGGCCCCCAATGAAACTAGCTGACTTTCTGTTGGGAGTGGCTAGGAGAATTAGAAAACTGCACAGGGAGTGTAATCCGTAATTTCATGTTTTAGGTAGTTTAATGAAACAGAATTACTTCTCATTGAATGCAGATTTAGTTTATATAAGTGTAAATTAAATTTGTCTTCATTTCCTTTACCTGCAGCCTCTGAAGCCACTGTTCTTTCAGCAATAAAATTCTCCATTGTACAGAAATCATGAAGGAATGACTCCAAGGATTGAACCTCAGCAGCATGTCCAACAGCTCCCAGAAGGCTGGGGTGTGATTGCTATATTTCAGTAATAACAACATATTGTACTACTGTCATTACATCAGCTTTGTGGGGAGAATTTAAATGTGTTCTATGAACATGTCTGAATAAAGATAATTTTGCACAAAAATCATTATCAGTTTAGACATCCTTAGGGGCTGATCATGCTCAATTCTTTGCTTGCAGAATCAGGCCCATGACAATAATCAGCAACATAAAACTTTCTCAACTTTTAAGATTTTTTTTGCATATACTTGCAGTTTTTTAAACATATATTTAAATTAAGTCCTTGGCATCCAGCTACTTTTGCAAACCAACACATGGAAGGTACCATGACATTTAGACCTGTCCATAAAAAAAAAATAATTCAAAATTAGTTGATTTGAAATATTTTTCAACTATTTTCAAGTATTGATTTTTTGATCCTTCCTCAATAGTATTTAAACAAAACCAGACCGCTTTCATGCTGAAGATCTTGGGACTAGATTTGCAGAGGTACTTTGGGCCCTAAAGATGCCTACTCTGCAATTTTCTAAGTGTCTTTGGTGTAAATGAAGCTGCTACATCATTATGTGCTTTTGTAAATCTTGGTTTTAGTGAGTAACAAAAATATGGGAATTTTCTCAGTTAAATTCAATTTACTTGATATATATTATTCTCTCATGTAATTATTTCCTTAATTTCTGTCTACTTATTTTTCTTAAATAAGGCTTTGTACACTTCTTTGCATCCCAGCAGATGATCAGGCTCAGGTAGTTCCTTTGCTTTCACCTGATTGTTTTACTATTCACAGCACAATAGGATTATTGACCTATTTTTGGAAAAGAACAGGAACAGAAGAGTTATAGCACTAATCTTCCAGAACTTCCAGTGAAGTATCTTATTCAGGAAAGTTGCATGATGCAGGGTACTCAAGTTAGAATTTAACTGCAACTAATAAAAGTACTAAAACTCCATTCCAGAAAGCACAAAATTATATAATTTTACTCACATTATCTGCCTGGCTTGCTTTTTGCAGTCTTTTCAGTAGGCCTGCTGTTTAAATACGGTGCTGGCTGGCACACCGCTAGAAGCCTAGTTCAGCCTACAGTCTAATTTACTATACACTTTATTTTCCATGGTAGTCTATTGTACTTCCTTGTATAATAATATCCTAAATAACTCAAAATAATTAATTATGTACACTTTATAAATTGACTGCATACATTTACAAATTGAAGGAGCCCTGGTACATCTCTTGCTATATTTTTGTTGTGCTCACATCTGTTAGGGGTGGATATACTCTAAAATTTTGGCCTGTTTATGAGATACCCAACATTTTAAAACAGTGGCTGAGGTTACCTGCCCTGGGGCAGGAAGCACAGCAGAAGGGACAATCTTTTCAGATATCCTCACAAAGTCAGAACACATATTTCTGTTCAGCTGGACACTTGCCATCAATCTCCATTTCTACAGCCATTTGAAATACATGGGAGTGACTTTCTCAGGCAGTTTACTCCTTTCTCATTGCAAGGTGATTCCAGACCCTTAGAAAGTTCCCAGCTTTCAGATTTAGAGCATGAGCTGGCAGTAGTGGTAGCAGAGGAACTTATTGTTTAGGGTGACATGGGGGTTGATTGGTTTAGAAAACCCAATCCACCCCAGCAAAGATTACACCCACCTTTCACCGGGTGAAGTTTGCATTGATAAGGGTACAATTTGTTGCAACAATGTGGGCAAAATAGCCAATGATACAGAGGTCAAAAACATTAGGAAAATAGCATAGCCTTTTTAGGCATATCTTAGGTAGGATTTTGAGGAAAATAAATCTTAAATAACGATACAAAACTGCTGAAATGGTTTTGGTTTTGAATCTTTTAAAGAGGTCTATGTTTTGGCAGAGAGGACAAAGCAGGAATTAATTTTTATTCCTTACTAAGCACAGGGACATCTAAAACGCTTCACAATTGGGATGCAGGTCAGTAGCAGAATGCATCTTCCCAGGAGGAGGCAAAGCTGGTCTTTGTTATGAAGTCAGTAGTTTTATGGTCTCCTTCTGCCTGGGGCCTGTCTCAAGGTTTTCAAAAACTTTGTTGCCACTTTATATATTTATAGCTCAGAAGCCTAAGAACAATTGTATGAAGCAACTTGCTTTTAAATAAAATCCTGGTTTATTATAATTCAAATTCCTCAAGCATGTTAAAGAGATTTTAGTAGGACAGTGGGGTTTTTTTGGAAGACAGAACTGCAGCATTCTAAACCACTGCATCGTAATATAAAGCAACAATTCTCTTGCATCATGCCTCTGCTGCTCCTCTTCAGGAAAGAAGGGCACAATATTTCCAGGAAAATGATTAATGGAAGTATCATATAAAGAGTTTCTGCTTTTAGTAAGTTAAGTAAATTTTACATATAGCGCAACTCCTTTAGCTCATCCATAGATTTGACATGAAAAATCTAAATTCTTCATAATTTAAACGTGACACATCTGTCACCACAATGCAATCCATAGTTCTTAAGCAAGGTCAAGAACAGCCATAGCCTTTAAGGTGAAAGCCTGAAGGATTACACTAGCAGTTAATGAAATTAAGATGCTAAGATACATTTACCTTTCAAAGCTAAATTTATTAATAAGTTATTAAACATAAACTCCAATCACACCAAAGAGATGACAGATGAAAAGTAGTTCCAGTGAGGAAAATAGAACTTCAGTTTTCAAACATTTTAAATTAGTAAATATGCTAGTCACCATTTCTGTGGCAAAAGAAACTCTCTCCTGTAAGTGATAAGGGGTTTCATTCAGCTAAAACTTATAAAGAAAAAGTCTCAATGTGAGAGGAGAAATACCACCAGTTAATATTGGACACAAGGGAATAAAATCCTTAGGATTTAATTCCTTTAATCCATTTTCTTGTCACAAACTTCTGTGGACCTCTTTGTGGCAATTCCAATAGCAACACCATTGCTTTCAACCTGCAAATAAAAGACAGCATGATAAACGAGATGTCAAAAAAGGACTTCACATCCAGAACAGTAACAGCTGGTGATGAAAATGACTTTTAGAAGCTGGGCCAGTGATCTATGAAGAAATCTGCAGCAAAAACCAGTGTGGTGGTGGTCTCTAGATTTACAAATAATTATTACTTCAGGAGGGGAACAAGGGCAGAGACAAGGTATATAAATCTTTGCATTTTGATAGAAGAGAAAAATAATAAATGCACAATTTAGATGCACTAAACATTTTCCCCCATTACAAGAGGCAGAGGTGGCTATAGAGTGTTTTTTGGGTTTTTTAAAATTCTGCTTCACGTATCTGGTGTGATGAGCCAATTATTTTACTTTTTTCTTCTCCTTTTTATTCTCTGAAAGAATAGCCAGTCATTAAAAAAAATTAACTAAGCTGTTTCAGAAAACAGGTGCAATTCCTATCCTTCCAAAACCTACCAGCTGTCTTGAAGCAACTATTTCTAGCTGGCCCAGTACCAGCAACTCCCTTTCATAAGAAAATAGCTACAAAAATGTCTAAAAACATGCAAGGATTTACTCTTTTGTGGTGCTCTCACCTAACTATGGCTAGGTACTTTATCTGCAGTTTCCCTGGTTAGCTAAATGCATTAATCTTACTTTATAAATTCCAGATTCACCCTCCTGATCTCTTTTCGTGGCTGAAGGTGCCTGTGGATTTCCACCGCTGCCTCCTTGACCTTGTTTTGTGGCTATTGTTTCTTGCACAGCTTTCTTGGGCCACACATGCTTAATGAAAGGTGCAATAATGGGATAGATAATGGGATAGATATACGGTTCCAGGAATTTCTTGTAGACCCAGAGGAGGACCGGAATGACAATGCAAGGAATGCACACCATAGCTTCCTCTTGTTCTGTGATAAAGCTGGTGAGGGAAAAAAACCAAAAACAACTTAGGATGACTGTAAGCCATGAGCTAAAAAAAGTGTCTTTAAATAATGAAGAAAGATTTTAGTTGATATTCAAACATAAAAGATTCTTAAAGACTAGCTGTTAATGTTTCAAAAATGCTGTATGTTTCAATTTTATAAAGTTCTCAACAAGGGAAACATTCTTGATATTTTAACCAAAAATGAGCTTGCTATTAATTCATCAGTCCTACAGCTGCAACTTTGAAAAACAAATTCAGGAAATGAGTGTTTTTGCTTAAAGCACACAAAAACAGTTTAAGCAGCAAACTGCAGATATTAGCCCAGTTCTTACTATATTATAACAGTGGGTCCAAAAGGTTTGCTTTTCATATCCCCTTTTTATTTAAGGTGAAATTAAACAGCAGGACTCCAATCTACCCAATGGCTGGCTACCACTGAAGGGCAGGTTAGTGGGAGAGGGGAAGAGAATCCCAGTCAGGATCTGAGAGAAGCAAAATATGGGTTACTTTCTCCTGTGCAAGAGGAATCACTTGATCCCACACCAATCCCATACAATTGGCCAAACTATTAGAAAATTAATCCTTCCCTCTCTCCCCAAACCAGGAGGAACTCTTCAAAAACAGGAGCCTGAAGTCTGTAATGAAAAAAAGGGGAAAACCAAAGTACAGGGGCAGAAAAGTACAACTGGGAGAGGAAGCAGTTATGTAGGATTAGAGCTGTCCCTCTCAGTGTTGATGAGCAATATATATTGTATTGTATTATATATTGCTGATGAGCAATATATACACTCTGCTGCACAGCAGCAACTTTGCCCTTTACAGTCCTCCTTTCTAGGCTGTTATCTGAATTCTTACATTAAGAAGCAAAACAAAAGCTTTCCAAGATGGAGAATGAAGAGGCAGATTTGCACACTTCATCTGGGATCAGTTTCACTTTTTTTTTTAGCTATCCTAAAGATTTTTAGCCCTGTGGAAGAACAAAATATCAATTTTCAGTTGACTACTTCCAAGTGTAGCTTTGGCTGCTTCAAATAGTTTTACAGGATCTACTTTCTGAAGTCAGAGAGAAATCTTCAGTCAAGAGAATGCAAATGAGTTAATCTTTTAAAACCATTCAAAAAGAGAATTCAGATACTTTCTCTGCCAGAACTTCCTAGATACAAAATTTACAGCAATATCTTGTGGATTCGTCCACCAGCTAAAGAATGTGGCTGGAGGGAGCACCCCAGGCTAGCCTTCTGAGCCAACTGTATGTATCTCTGCAGCCAGGTTGTGAGATTTCAGACCAAAAAATAAGTCGTACCTCTGCCAGATGTAAAAAACAAGCCACTGCAAGTATAACACTCGTCCTAATAGTGAAATACCATTCACAAGTTTATTCTGTGACTTGGTGATGCTCTGTTCCTTGGTTAGCAAGAAAACAAACAAACAAACAAACAAACAACCCCACAAAAAACCACGGCGGCGTTTCCCCCTCCTGCTAAATTAAAGGCGGGAGCACAAAGATTTTTCCGAATCGGTGAAGTTCCACTCAAACACGCGCTGAAACCTAAGAGCTCCACACCTTAGCACGGGCTATTACATTTCGGCGTCTACTCCATCCGCTCCCGGTTAACGGAGCCGCTGTGGCCCCATAGAAGGGCAGCCCCCAGCCGAGCTAAAGAAGCGGCAGACCACGAAAGGACCCTGGGGGAGCAGCCCCAGTCCCGTCGGAGACCGCCCCACACCCACCTCCGTCGGCACCTATTCAGCGGCTCTACTGACAGCCACAGCTTCCTCCACCACACTGGAAGTAATCCCCACGCTTCCGACAATGGGAGAAGGCAGCGTTCGCGTCATGGTGGCCGACGCCCCGCCCCCAGGAGCCGTATTAGCACCCGGCGGTGGCAGCCAGCCACCTTGCTCAGGCCGCAGCCACCATCAGGTGCCCCGAACGGGCCAGGACAGTGGGGCAACGAAAGTGAATGCCCGTGCGTGTTCCAAATTATCTCACTTTGTACATGAATAATAGCAGTAAGTCAACAGCATCCCCAGCGTTGCAACAAGCATCCCGACTACCGTCGTCACTGCCTGTGGCTGTCCCACAGCAACACCCTGCTGAAGCCAAAGGAAACACACACGATAAATCTAAACTTTCTCATTTTATTTATGTACATATGCCAGAGCAGATTTAATCCCGAGCCATTAGCTTTTGCTTCTTCAGCTTCTTCTGGGATATCTGAAAAACAAACACAGAAATGAGAAAATGGTAAAATGAGAAAATACCTTCCCAAAACATGCTACAAATAAATTTACAGTTCCCTTTTGAAGGTACTGAGAACTGTTAGAAATTTGTTTACCTGTTTACAAAATGATCCACTGATCATACTTGTACATACATAAGTGTCCCTACAAGTACTACATTGCTTACAGGCTCACAACTTAAATTTTATTGCAGCACATCCCAGTTTCACACACATGGACTGAGGAAGGGAAAAACAAACTCTCTGTATGATATAAATCCCTGAAAACCATTTTCTGAAGTTATCAATGTTGTGTTCACAATAAATATTGAGGTTGCTCAGAAAGAACTTACTGGGTTTTTTCATAGGTATTCCAAAGGTGTCCTAAGATAATCACAGCAACCCTTCTGCCTAAAAAACGCCAAGTATGAACACTCGGCTCACCTGCTGCTGCTATTATAAAGGACTTAAGGGTATGATGCTCTACCTTTTTCTTCTGCGCAACCTCCTCCTCTGGCTTGGGCACGATCTGCTCCTTCTCCGTGAGGATCATCTCGATGTGGCATGGGGAGCTCATGTAGGGGTTGATCCTGCCATGGGCCCGGTACGTGCGCCGGCGCATCTTGGGAGCCTTGTTCACCTGGATGTGCTCGATGACTAGGGAGTCCACATCCAGACCCTGGCAGGGAGAGGAATAAAACTTGTCACTTGTTTTTTACCTTCAAATAAATAGTTTCCATAGCAGAATTGTGAATAATCACCCCCTCAGACACAAACAACTGCTGGCAAATAAAACAGCTGAACTTGGCAGTGTCACAGAACTGAGCAAGTTCCAAAGTCAGAAAAAGAGACCACCCCTCTACACATCACAATTTAAAATTATGCCAATGGCTCAGAAAGAGACAATTATTATTTCAGTCACTCCAAAGGTGTCCTAAGACAGTCACCACTGCCATCAAAATTACTAAATTAAGCACTAAATATATTACAAAGATACAAAGTGACCAAGAGTTCACATTTTGCTTCATTTTGGAGTTTTTAGGAGACCTAAACACCACTTAAATAGTTGATAACCATGTGCAAACTATCTCCCTGTGAAAAATTATTACTCCCATTTTAACTTAAAAAACACACACAGCCTAATTCAAACAAAGAGTATACCAACACATTGATACAATTCAGTTTCATTGACAAAGCAGGCGTTACCTGGCCTTCCATGTCAGAGACACCCAGTTCAGGAGTGCTGACATGCAGCACAACATGAACACTGCATTCAGTAATGCTGACATGGCCTACCTTGAGCTCAGCATTGCTCTCTGCATTCTTCAGCATGTGCAGCAAGAACTCTGCGCTCTTCTTGGGCCAGCGGCCCTGTGTGCAGCCCCACTGCTTGGCCTGGAAGAAGACAAAATAATATCATTTTTGTCCTAGTACAATACAATTTACCCTTCAGGCACCATTAACTTGCCATTACATTCCCTTCTATTATGATTGCATAACAAAACAATTAAATTTGATCAATTACTTGACACTGCAAGTAGATGCAATGCTGTACTGGAATTGAGTAACTCTTTTCTCCCTCCTGAGCAACTGGTCTAGTGAAAGGTGTCCCTGCCCATGGCAGGGGGCTGGAACTAGATGATCTTTAAGGTCCCTTCCAACTCAAAACATTCTATGATTCTATATTTTAATACAAAGTTATAATCAACTGACAGACTAGTCTCCATACCATCTCAAAATCATCTTTTCCTCTTAACCAGACACAGCATCCTTCCCACATTTTCATCTTGAACCTCACCTGGGCGCACCTCCCGACGCCGCCGTTGTAGCGCCGGAAGGGGACACACTGCTTCTTCAGGGTGACGTCCTTCAGGTACTTGGTGGCCTTGCGGATGTGCATGCCCTTGATGGCCTGCGCCGTCTCTCGGGTGTTCTAGCAATACAGAGCACAGTGAAGTTGTTAACACATCTGTACAAGTTACAATGTGAGCAAAACCACCCCTCTGTCCTGGATCCTATTCTTTTTGCTACAAATTCAATTTAAAGGAAGCACTCACACACATAAAAAAGCCCCACACTTAAATTAAGAATGAAAAATAATTAAGAACACTTTTTTTTTGCTACCTACTTTTCTAACTCTTGGTGTGACTGCCATTACTGAATTTGCAGTTCTAACACATCTTTATTGTTTTTTACCTAATGCCTAGATCTTTCCAACCAACAAAATTAAAATTTGAGTAGTTATACTTTTCATAGCTCATCCTTGTCCACTAATCCAAAGAAACAGGAGCCTGAAGGATAAATTCCTACTAAAATGTCAAATATGGCATCTCAGAAGAAGTGATGAGAACACAAGATAGAAATAATCTAAATATCTCTGTAAGTGAATTATAAAGAAAAGAAAGAAAAATTAAAGCTAAAGTATTAGTGCTTAAGACATTAAATGCAGAAGTCAGAGAGTAACTATAATCCTACCTGATCATAGTAAAAAAAGCAAATCAAGATAACTGAAATATCTTTTCACGTGAATTATGTACCACTGTGGAGCAGAAAAGCATCTGCTCAGCTTTGGTTTTATGGTTAACTCAAATGTGTCCTGGATTTACTGCCACACCTAAACCTTTTCCAGAGGGACCTATGCCCTCATGCCAAACACTGTATGCCTCCCCTGCCATACTTCTTGAGCAGCAGTATAAGCAGGTGAATCCAATGTCCCTTCCAAACCAGAAAGGCAGAGTAAGACAAATGAAACAAATGCCACATCCCACTCTAGCCCCATTCCTCCTGGTAAAATTCACTGTAACTGTTTTCCTAGTCTATTTTATTATCTGTATTAGAAAGAAAACTCTTTAGGACATACTATCTTATTTTTGATCCCGTGGATGAAAAGCATTACAAGCAGCTAAAGCAAACATAGGCCATAACCTACACTACCACCCTTAAGTAACCATGTAATGACACAGAATAAGACACTTCCTTCAAAAAATGCCCAACAAAAAATAACAAAACCAAACCAAAACCAAATGAAATTGCATTTCTTACTATGCACGCACTGCCTACCTTGAAATGCACTCGCAGGTTGGATCCCCGTGACTTGCATGCTGCAGGAGAAAAGAAAGATGAACTTTTGGAATTAAAATCTCAATGACTTTGGTCAAGTTCTACTCAAACATTCACAAAAACAACTCACATTTCGTGGGATTGTCTGGATCCAGAGAGTAGCGCACCATTTATGGATCTCAGCTGCCAAAAAAGCAATTTAAAACCCCATATTAAAGCTTCTAACACTGATAAGCAGAACCTGGATTGTTCACCTTACTGCCGATAACTAACTACAGGAGCTGCTCAGAAATTACACTATCGTTTCACAATTAAATCCAAAAGTGTCCTCAGAAAGTCATCATCACTGCAATAGATTCTGCCTAGGGCCTGCTTCCACCTCACACCAGCCAGCTACCCCCAAGCTCTCCATCTCCAACCCCTACCCGTCTTCCCCCGCGCCAGCCCTACAAATACCAAGGGGCAAACACATTGAGGCGGAGTGAGACCTCAAGCCCTCGCCTCTTCATCGCCTCTCCAGGGCGCCCTGAGCGGGATGGGGATGGATTGAGACGGCTCACTGACGACCGTAAGTCCTCACCTCCAGGCAGCGGCAGGGAAGAGGAAATGGAGGAGGTGTCAGGAGCATCTAGAGCCGTTCGCTCTCGCGAGAGTCCTGGCGAAAATTCGGCCAGGGAGCGTCGCGGAGGTGCCGCGCTGCGCCGCGCAGAGCGAAGGGAGTCGGAGGGACCGTCGGTAAAGGCGCGGCGATGGGAGGGGTGAGGGACCGGTCAGGATGGCACATACTCATGTGCGAGCCTGAGGTATGGAAGTAAAACGTGCGTGCGCATCAGCCAGCGTCCTCGTGTCTGTGCGCGGTTCACACAGTCTGTTTACTCTCAGCTCAAGGTCACTGCAGACAAAAATCAGCCGAAACCAGACTCAGGAGCAAGGCCAAGGGCTGCAGCTAGATGGCAGCTCAGGATGAGAATAAAGAAGCACATCGTTTAACAGGTAATCAGGAGACGAGACCGAAGAGATTCATGTTTATAAATCAAAACTGATATTTATTGTACCATTATAAAAAAATTAAAAGGACTTGTTAAAGTAAAAAGTTTCGTCTTTTTTCCATTTTAGGCAGCATTTGCAACTAGAACTGCTTGGGAAATTTGACAAAGCAGTGGTTCAATAAAACCAAAACGTTTCCTGAAAGTGGAACCCAGCTCCAGCAAAAGGCTCATAAAGAAAAGTTTGACAGAGTGGGAAGAAAAAGAGAAATGACTTCCTGAGCAGCCAGTAGTCTGGTGTGCAGGCACCTCTCTGGCATGAGAATCCAGGTTTAACTCTGTTTAGAAATATGCCTTACTGTCTGTATAAATGCTCTGAGCAAGAGGCTATTTTTGAATCTTTTGTATATGACTAAAATCTCCCAAAGCTCTGCAGCTAGGCTTTCACCCAGATGGGAAGAAGAAAATATTTGAACTATGACAAATATTTACATGGTTGGAAACTGTTGCGCTCTAATTGTGACTGCAGCTCTCTATTTACCTGCCTTAAAATGTGCCTTTGCTTTCAAGGGAAAGCTTTCTACAAATTACATGTACTGCCAGTGGAGGAAACGAGCCTTTTCATGGGAAGCACCTTCACATGCAGCTTCTTAACAGCAGATCACAGAAACAACAAAACATTCAGAGAAAGCTGGAAGAGAGGTGTGAAACATAAGTAGTTGACACATGGTGGGAATTATTACTTGGTCACTGTGTTCATCAATCAAGTCCAAAACAAATGGCACATTTTTTGTTACTTAATTCTGCTTCCCTGACACATGGACCTGTTTACACTCTTCTGCTGAGGCCTTGCAGTGGCAGAAGTGTAAATGTAGGAGCTTCTGCTGATGGTGTCAGGAAATGAGATGTGTTCAGCTTTGTTGGGAGGTTAACTGCTCTCAGAGGCAGCCTAGCACATATCTGGTTCTGAGATCAGGACTGAGGCAGCTGAGCATGTGCCCTTCTTGAGATTTACTCAGATTATTCCCCTAGTGCACCAGCTGCCTTGGATATTTAGCTTGTATGAGCTGACTTGAAAAGAACTTTTGGACCCTAAGCAGAAAATATAGGCATGTAAGTCCAAAATCATGTTCCTGAAAACTGCGTAGGAGGCAGCCACCTCCTAATCCTACTGGAATCTCAGTTCCATAGGCTATGCTGTGCATGCCCAGGAAGACCTCAGTCTTTTAGCAGGCATTGAAGGCAAAGATCAAACACTGTTCAGACCTGAACTGTTCATCTACTTTGTGTTCTTGAAGCTTCCTCCTGCAGCATCCTTCTGCAAAGGGCTCATCACAAGGGTGATGCCATCTTGATTTTTGCCTTTTTTTCTTTTATATATTCTCTGTATTCTTTACACACATATTTGTCGCTCTGTAGTCTATTATTGTAGCTTAGCTTCAGTATTTTCCTAGGCAGAAAGACAAAACAAATTCCAGGATCCCTATGTTATCTTGGCTCTCCTTAGAAACCAATGTTGAGACCAGCTCTTTGAGACATAGTTTTATAAACAGAGTTGAGTCCTCATCTGAAGGGGGAGGATTTAGAAGGTGCTAGAGCTGGGGGGCATGACTTCACCAAGTGTGCTTCTAATTGGGGACTCTTGTCAGATGCTAATTTGCAAAATCTATGAAAATTGGGCACCTGTTATGTGGGGT
The DNA here is from genome assembly GCA_013400275.1 of Rhadina sibilatrix. Lineage (NCBI taxonomy): Eukaryota > Metazoa > Chordata > Aves > Passeriformes > Phylloscopidae > Rhadina > Rhadina sibilatrix. The sequence goes on along the minus strand of VWYO01005072.1, from coordinate 1,005 downwards.
GTGCATCTTTGGCATTTTCCACCTGATGAATTGCGCACCTAAAGATCTTTATATAAAGGTACCCCTTTTTATGACCCTGTGTCTGGCTCATATTTCTAGAACCAGAGAAAAAGGCATCAAGGGCAGTAAAGGTTTCTACCATCTCCTGAAAGTAGAAAGGGACAGTGCTGATCTTAACCCAAGAGCATGGTGGCCACAGCACACTACCAGGACATGGGAGACCCACCTTCAATTTTCTTCCCTTGAGAGGTTTCAAAGCTTCTCCCTAACCACAAGGCCAGAGGCTATTCTATGGCAAAGATGTTCCCACCATGCCTGCTGCAGGTTTTCTGCCAAGCAGCCTACAATGTGTCTGCTTCACATCTCTCCTCTGGATGTGCTCCTGGGGCTGGAAGGGGACTGCATCCCTTAACCTGCCCTGGAAGAGCCCAGCAGGCAGCAGGGAGTAGTATACACATACAGGATTGTTGTATTAAGTTCTTTTGTGACTTCAGTTGTGAATAAACAAGTGGCCTTATCAGTCCTACTGGAATTGCCAAGCCCAATGTCATCTTAAGTGACAATCAACCACCATCCATCCTGTCCAGAGGGAGAAATGAGCTCCTAGACTGGCCAAGGTTATGTTTTCATGGCAGGTCTGGAACCAAAAAGAAAACTCAGTTCCAGCCTGTCTTGGTTTGAAAGACAGGTGTCTGCCAAGGAAGGCAGGAACCTCCCTTAGAATAGAAAATATGACCCGCTTCCCTCCAAATTATAACTGTGAAATTAAGGGGCTTTCAGGCAAAGCTATGGGAAAAGGAATAACAGTTCTTGAGTAATATGTATATGTATAACAAGGCAAACAAACAACAACAGCAACAACAAACAGAAAAAAACAGAAACCCATTAACAACCTTCTGTTGGCTGTCAAGCACTTTCACCTTTGGTGTAGTTATGGCCACAGCTGGCTGGAGTGCTGTTGGCTCCTGGCCAAACAGGGCAGGTGTTGATTTATTAAAATATGAA
>VWYO01005049.1:0-13089 GCA_013400275.1 Rhadina sibilatrix | reverse complement strand
TGCTATTCTAAGATTTTCCCTTCAGAAGCAGCCATACATTACATTTAAGGAAATATTTTTAGGTAATATAATAAATAAATAAATAAACTCATAATTTTAAAAATGCCGTTTTGGGTTTTTTTGGTTTTTTGTTTTTGTGTTGTTATGGTTGTTGTTGTGTTTTTGGGTTTGGTTTGTTTGTTTGTTTTTAATAAGCATTGCTTTACTTGGCAAGGGAACATGAGTGTTTGTAACCAGAGAAACTTATATTAGTGGCAAAGAAATTTTCTTTGGCTTCACTCCTTCCTGCTCTTTATTTATTTTTTTTTTTTTTTTTAGGAAGAGAGGGAATAAAAAGTCCCTTTGAACACCACGGCCTTTGCAACATCTGTTCCTCGACCAGCAGGCTATGTCAACCTCATCCCTGTTTTCATCAATAAGGAAATCACAGGAATCTGTAAAAATCGAATTTTCCTTCTACACTATAAACCACAGATTCTTTTCCTCCCCACGGATGTACTTTCAGTTCAAGATACAATAGCCTGCAAAATATCCTCAATTTCATCATTCCAGAGTCCTGTGCCTTCACTACAATACATTACCATGCCCCTCTCCTTCTAAGCAGCCCTCTCTGACTCTCACTGTTGTAGGCCCAATCTTAGCACTGAGACCCATCTTTTTATCAAGTAAATTTAATAATCTGCCACTTCTCTGGGCCAGCTAAGGTGAGAAGAAGTGCTTGCTCTGTGAGAGCACTCTTTTGCTGCCAACACTTGGGTTTGGGTTCCCTATTGCTGTGAGCTATCCCTACACACTTAAAGCAGAAAAACTACTTTTACAGACACTTGTATGCAATTTCTGGTCTCAGAAAGATGAAAACACCTTTCCTTAATCTTGCAGAAACTTTATTCATTTAAATGTATCTCCAAATAGGCCAATTAAAATCAAACACTGTCCTCATGTGTATAATTATATTGATACTCTTAGGCATTTGGAAGATTAACTGGCAAAAGCTCATAATCTTAGGGATGATACTCATCATATGTTTTTATTTAAATGAACATTAATGCCAAATATTTTTGCTAGTAAAAGCATCTGCCTAAGTATCTGCATGGAATATTTTTATTTTAGCATTTGTATTATCATTTTATTTTATTTTATTTTATTTTATTTTATTTTATAAATTCACCAAAAGTAGGCAGACTATTCTCTAGCATCTATTTCAGACATTCTTTTTTTAAATAGTAGGAGTACTCAGAAGCTCTAAAACAGAATCTCTTCAGCAAAGTGTTGAAAGATGATGGAAAAGAAGAACATTACCTTGTAAAGTCTATAATCTTTATTATTTTTTATTTACTGTTATCCATGTTGTTATTACAAATATATGCATACTTCAAATGTCAACTCTTCAGTAAAACTACAGAGGTTTAGTATGCTTTGCCTTAAATACCCTTGCTGCCTTCAGCTACTGTTATCTCCAGCCCATGTTTACAGGTCTGCCACAGATGCTTCCACAGACATCTTTGATAGTAGTCAGTGATCTTGTGACCACTTATTTGTTTGCACTTGACCTCTGAACCCTGAGCAAGCATCTGATGACTGGTTTTTTCCTTTTTCTTTTTTTCTTTTTTTTCCCCCTTGGCTTTATATAAAGGCAGAAAATTACTTTCAATATCTCTGGAAATGTCATCCACCTGAGTATGGAGGACCACTGGAGGCAACTAGGTCTCAAGATGCCTTTTGGCAGCTCCTGGTGTTTGATTCTAAAGAAATTGCATCTCAGTCACCACAACTTGCACCATGAGGTTACATGGACTACCTGATCTTCAAAAAACAGTTTTAGGATATCGGAGCTAAAAGCAACCATGAATTCTGGATGGAAGGCCTTCCACAGACAAAAAGTGCCTTTCAAATCAGCAGCTTCATTGAAAGAAGGGTTTTCAGACTCTCTGCACTTATCTTAGTATCCAAGATATATTAATCAATGTGTAGATACCTTGAAAAACATATCACAGTAAATAAATAAATAAATAAATAAAGACAAGGCAAGGTGTTTTTTGAAAAGAAAAATAGTGGAGCACAGGAGAAGTATTCTTAGATATGATGACTCTGTGGTCTGCCAGGATTAACTGTACCAAACTGCTCTACAGCTCCTCGCTGTTTACCAACATTATCTGTCTTCTCTGCAGTGAGTAGAATACAGCCAATGATAAGTCAAAATTACGTTTGCTTTATTATGGTAGAGTTTAAAGTCCTCTGAACATAGCTGGCATCAGTGTTAATGCTGGCCAACTTGTGTGTGCACAGTATTCTGTAGAACAAGACCTGTATCTTCTCTTGAATCTGAAAGGGTCCAACGTAGTTTTGATCATGGCACCTGGTTGCCCTAAAAATCAGCACTGTGTATACTTTCTTCTGCTGTTTTATGTGAGTTATTAAATTATTAATGTTTTGCTCTCTTCAATTTGCTTAACAACCTGGTTGACTTGGGCCCTTTTTCCTTCAGACAATCACAGTGGGAGATCTGCTGCACTCTAATGAATATAACTGGCAGGATTACATGGGGGAAGATGTGACTGAAATATTTCCTACCAATCCTGCAAATAATTTCTTGGGACATAAGCTCACTCACACTATGCTTCAGAATTATCAAGTCATTTATCTCTCATGTCTTTAAATAATTCAGAGGAAACCTGACATTTGCGTAGCAACTGAACACGTTTTTTTATGTTATCAGGAAAAGATTAAATTAGAGGAGCATGCTGTGATTGAAAGAGCAGTAGAGATTGTGGCAATGTTCATCATATACAACTATATTTTGCTAACTGAGCACAGCTTGTAATTGTGGTAGTGTTTCTCTCTGACACTTGTAGAGTGGGAGAAGACTGTAAAGTGGGAAGTTGCTCTTCCCTACCTTGTTTTGCTTCTAATAACAATCTCTTATTGTTCTACACCAGCAGGGAATTATCCTTCCTGCTCATTTGGTTGGTTCATCTGTCATTAGTCTAGCCAAAAGTGCAGATTTGACAGTGAGAGTTTGAGGTCTGGGATCCAAGATAGATTGTGTTTCAGAACACATATGTGTGCTCATGTGTGATTGCTGGGTCCTGGGGAATATGTGGGCAGGGCGTTGCAATGGATCACAGTGGGTGTCCCCACTGAAGGCCTGGGTCCCCAGAGACCCAATAAATGTAGCTACAGCACAGAATAAACACAAGAGGAAAGAGACAATCTGCTCCAGGGCTGGAGAGGCAGTCCTGACACCTGGACATGAGCCCAGATGTTTTGGGAGTTTGAAATGTTCCTTTCTGCTCTCTCAAGAGTACAGTCTCAGCCAGCTGGCTCCTACATAAACAAACACAGACAGACAGTGACACTTTCAAGCTATTAATTAGTCCAACTTTCAGTGAAGTTAATTTCAGAAATTAGTGTCTTTCTGTATCGCAGAGCTTAATCATTAACGCTTTGATGAATTAAGGTCTTTTATAAGTTTTCTTCTTTAGCCATTTCATGGAAGGGACATTTATGAATAGAATCTGGTGTTAGCCTCTTTGATTTACAAATAAATTACTTATGCATTGTTTACACATCACAACTAAGAGAAAATATATTTTTTATTAACCTACTCATTATACTTCAGGTAAAAATAGCTATGAACACTATAAAATTAAAAACAGATATGCAAGGGTTGAACTTTTTTTCCACATATTTTTATGTGCATATTTCTCTTTGTCCAGTGCTGCAGCATAATGCTTTACTGACAGTTTTCATTAATCAGTTCCTATTTTAGATGTAAATTAACTAGTTTCACAAACAAGAGTCCTCTTCATAACTGCAGTCTTCACATCTTGATTTTTAGACAATTTTTCACAGGGTTATTCATTAATTAGGTCTTTAATTATGGATTAATTAGCAGCTGAATTACAATATTCCTTATACTTTCTCAACTCTTGTAACACTAATATGTTTGCCATCAAGCATGATAGATGTTACATATGCAAGGGGATTTATTACAGATGTATTCCCCTAGCACTTCAGTGAGCTGACTAATTATTCTTCCACTGACAATGAAGCTAATGAAACACTGGACTGATGTCTCTGACAAAAATCCATATTTTTTTTCCCACTGGGTATTTCTGAAGAGAAGTCTAATTCTTTTAAGACTGAGAGAGGGATGATGTATTTGAAATGGGCATGTATTTTCAGGTTGTTTCTTATCAAAGGAAAAACAGCTCACAAGTGTATTACATATTGGTAAATGTGTTGAATCTATGAATGTAGCTGTAGTCAGCAGGTGCAAATAATTGTCCTAGGTAACATACAACAGAATCCTGGGAAACCAAAAGCATGTTCTAAGAACTGATTGGAGAGATCCCCCTTAACTTCTTATACACAGACCTATGGCAAATAAATTTGCATTCATTGACGCTGAGCAAAACACTGACACTTTCATATAGAGTTAGATGACCTTAATTAAGCAAAACATTACACTCTCAGGTTTCTCAAACTTGTTTCATGTCCATTGTGATTTTTAATACAATGTTTCATTGACTTATTATTTGTCTTAAGTTTCCGGAACAATTCCTGAGATCTGAGGCTGCTATTACTTAACTTTCATGTACCCTTAGTGGGTACAGCCTCTGAAGTCATCTCTGTGAATGACCACATCATAATTGTTATTTTAGACTCTCTGCTCTAACTGACACTAATTAAAGACCCTCAAAATGTATCATTTTCTTTTGCTCCCTGGGGGCCACTTTACATGTATTGATTTAAGAATTCAATTGTGTCACCTGCCTCTACTGCAGAAGGAGAACAATAACCAATGTCTGACCTATAGCAGTCCTATTTCCAGTATTAGATACAAGATCATTAGTTGTATAATGAGTAAAACGGTCATAGTCAACTACCAAGATGTTAAATTCTGTGATGTAAGATGGGAGATAATTTAGATAAGCAAGAGATGATGCTGCTTTCAACTACTTCAGCAGTCGAGTTATTTCAGCTCTAATGTCTGAAGAGAGCAAAGTGAATGAAACTCTTTGGTATGATCCACCTCTTTGGTTAATAAGCATTATCACCCATCCCTGATCCTTGAAACTGTGCTCAGTTAACTGCTGTTGAGAGGAAGAGACCTGGTCAGTACCTTTTAACCAACAGAAAGTAACATGTCAATGATAGCACATAAATACTTGTGGTAGCAACAACAACAATAATGACAATATTTGACTTTAAATGATAGGCTGTGTTCACAAAAGATGTAGCGGGCTGTATTTCCTATGCCAGTTAGATTAACTGTAAGTAGCCTTCAGAAACTGAAGTTCTATAACTCTTTTTAAATTCCACTCTAAATTTTGACAGACAACAAAGATAAATGACTGACCTCTCAAGCCATTTTTTTATCGAAAATCATTCTCACACCAGCATATGTCCTTGAGATGTAATAGCAGTGGTTTATTATAACTGAGTCACAGAGTGGAACTTGAAAGGCTTCCTAAATTATAAAGTTTGGATTGTCACAAGTCTAAATCTATTTAGAGGAACTATGTGCAGGGTGAATCTCACCCTCGTTAAAGATCTCCACCAAACATACTGCCTTGGACTAAATGCTCTCTCTTTCAGCTATTTTTCCCATATGCATTGGTTTTTTAAGACCCACAGCACAATAGCAGCAACCTGATAGCTACTTCTCACTTTCCCTGCCATATTCCACCTTGACCCCACACATCTGAAGAAACACAATAATCAGCAAAACTGTCACTTACCTACTACTAAGGAACACAAGTGTCCAGATCTTCTGAGTGTGCTCTGCAGCTATTCAATGTGGGACACTGAGGTTGTTTATAGCATAGCATAGCTCATGGCCAGCCAGATCTGCTTGAACCCCACAGCGTGACTAGCCTTCCAGATATACTAATATGCTATATTTGTAAAGTGATAACATGATCTATGGTCCAACAGCAGAGACACGGGCAGGATAAAGTGTCTGCACTGTATGACTCAACACAGGATGGAAACAACTGTGCTGGGAGAGCATCTCATTTGCTTCAAGGAAAGTGTGACAGAGCTAATGTTACTCTTAACATAATATGCTTATGTATATTTGTTGGAAAAAGGCAAGGAGAATAAAACAAAAATGCATATACAGTCTAAATTCCTCTAGTACAGACTACCTTTTCCTTCCCACGTCAGCTCAGTTCTGGAATAAATACACACATATGTACACAATCACCATGTAGTTTGCATGACTGATTGATTTACAGCAAAATCTGCCTTTTCTTGCTGATGGTGGCTTACCTTTTTTACAACAATGTTTTTCACTGACAGCAGTACTCCTACTTACTGTTAGTGGACCCAGAAGGGCAGGGCTGTGGGCAGCCAGAGATCATCTTGCTGCAGAATCAGCATTGCCAGGGTGGGAGCTGATAAACTCAAGGGGCTGATGTGGGGTCCTGAGCCGTAGGCAAAAGGGGGGCCTAAGAGGCACGATGGACATGGAACAGAAGCCCATCAGGACCCTCATGGCCCTCCCTGATAATTCATCATGAATGGTTTACATTTTCTGATTGTACCTTTGAGGGAGGGAGAGAAGGAGGGAGGAAGGGAGGGAAGAAGGGAAGAAGAAAGAAAGGCAGGCTTATTTTCAAAAAATAAAGTTTTTCATCAGAAATATTTTCAAAAACTGGTTTTAATTTAATTTCCCTTAAAATTTAGCTTTTCAATTAAAATAGATTCATATTTTTAATTTTTTAAAAAAAACCAAGTTTTTTCAACAATTTCTGCTTATTTTTCTTCCCCGCCAGTAACAATAAGCATTAATTACTGCAGCTGGGCTTGGCTTAAGCTTCAGATACTAGTTTTGCATTGCTATGTTTTCAGTGACCTTGCTGAAATCATATTATATTGGAATGGGAAAGTCAGGGCATGTAATGAGCTGTGAGTTTAAACACTCAGTTTTGTCTTCAAGTCTGAAGGAGGTAGTATCAGGATTCACTTTGACCTTTTTCAATGCAATGTGTTTCAAGGTATGGTGACATGCCTGAATGATCCTTCATCACATATCCTTACTGTTCAGTCATCTTAGTTTTCACAGACATCAGTAATAAACAGTGATCACCACATCCATTTTTTAATGCATTTTTATTTACTGATACACTACCCACAAATTTGCATGGTTTTTTGGCATATAGCCGTATGGATTTCTGTTAGCATTATCAGGCTTCAGCCACAAGAGCTGATAAAGAAATCAGTGAGGGAGACAATACTTTGGAGCAGGGAGAGTGCATCCCTTCTATATTCAAAAGCACGGTCCGTAGTTCTGCTTTTGTGCACGCTGCCTAGGAAAACATGTTGCTATATTTTTGTTCAGAATGTGACAACATGAAATAATAATTAATTAGCAATTATATTAAGAAAAAAAGTGACCTCCATCTCACTTTTTCAGGATCTATCCTTTGTTGTATAGGTATTGATTTTGTTAAAGGAAGGTAAGAAGTCTTGTGTTCTTTAAGTGCTGAAATATTGAAATGTGTTTCAGTAACCAAAAGCTGACTTTGCAGTTAATTCCCTGGCCTTAGCCAAGGACTCATAGATCAGCAAACCTTCCAACTACAATCATAGCCTGCCCATGACAAGGAGAGGCTTTGGATGTTTCCTGGAAAGAGAATGAGAAAAAACATCAGCTGATGAAGTAGGCATCACCTGCATTAAAAAAAAAAAAAAAAAAAAAAAAAAAAAAGCTCCTCTTTAAAAAAAAAGGATAAAAGAGGGAAAAACACAATTAAAAAAAAAAAAAAAAAAAAAAAAAAAAAAAAAAGCTATCCTATTAAAGAAAATGCAGTAAGGATGGAGAAACAACTGAGGAAGGGAATGAAAAATTTAGAGTATTAAAAACTGAGGACTGGGAAGAGAGAAAAAGAAAGAGAGAGAGAGAGGAAAAAGAGACAGAATATATAATATTGTTTAGTTGTGGATCTCAGTTTACTTGACAAAAAAATACTAAGGAAAAAGACAGCTGTAGGTAAGTACAGAAAATACTGTAAGTTAGGAAAACTGTAAGTGCTGGCATAGTATGAAAATAACACAAGCAAGGGAGTAGTAGACAGCATACTGGCCAGGCCAGTGAACAGACAGAAGGCTTGCTTGCTAACAAAAACAATTGGCAGGTTTGAATCTATCTAAGGCATGTCAGAGTGACAGAAGCTAGTTTATTCAAAAGTGTTTGCCTGCTGCATCCTGCATCCCAGTTCATCATCAGCAGTATTCATCTGTCAGAGCCAAACTGACCTTGGCTCAAACGCAACCTTGCGTGCCTGCCACAGCATTCCCACAGGAATTGCTCCTCATCCAGGTGATCCAGTAGACTGACCAGCAGCTATGTACTCATATGACACTGCAGTCTACTGAATCATCCTCCTGGACAAGGACCATTGGCTGGGAAGTGGTACAAAAACAGTAATTTCATAAAGAGGCCTGGTCTTTGGCTGCTGAAGTTCATGGGTCTCATAAACTGGAGCTGTTGTGAAATAGAGAAGGAGCCAGTACTGGACTCCCTGACATCCAAGTCTTGGAAATAGCTTGCAAATCTGCCCAAGCTGTCTTAGTTTGAAGCCAGCTGCTCCAGAGACAGCAGCTGTATTGCTTCCACTGATGAATTCACTCTGAAATCGAAACAGCCCTGGTTATGAATCAGTACTACTATCCTAGGATAGCAGATCCTCTACCCATGAAACTGACAAATCCACCACTCAGATAATCCAACTGATGTCAAAGAGAATTGACTATAAACAAACCAACCAAGGGACATTACCTTTTTCCACTTGTGCATTAGCTGTAGCAAAATTTCCATACTTAATTCAATCTCTTCTTTATAGAAAACTCACAAAGTAAAGGCAACAAAGATATTAGCAATATAATCTGTATAAATAATTGCCATATAAGCATATCTATGCTTGTTTTTCTGGTCTATCTTCACTGTTCATTCTAAGGATAACAATATGCAATTAAATTAAGGCCATTAGAAAAATCTAAACATTAAGGTCAGTGTCTGGGTAATTCAGACTGTAGCCAAGACCTAGCATAGGGTTGAATTTGGAAGAGCTTTTTGTGTAGACAAGACACCTCCACACCAGACTTCAGACCTAAAAGACTAACAACGAGAGTTGTTCTAGCATAGCTGTAATCAACCCTAGAAGAAAACACTTGACAAGTAACAGCTTTTTAGGGACATCTTTCCCATAAATATACAACAGAGTAAAATCCATGCAAAGACTTATAAAAAGTCAGGCTGAAGAAGGAACAGAACTTGCTACAGTAATTTATCATGTAAAGAACAAAATTGTTCACCAAAAATAAAACATTTTGCTTCTTGCTTTGTTTTCATATTATCCATATGGCTTTCAGTCTTGAGCTGTCAGAGCTGCTGACTAAATGTAATAATGCTGCAGAATCCCTAAGTCACATTAGAAATCACTTCAGCAGGTCAGATTCTTATATCTGTGACCTTTCAGTATTAAGGGGTCAGTCCTTTCTGATGCAACCTCAGTATGCACCAAAGATCCAATTTATAACTCTTGACAGTGCTACAGCCCAGAGATGACTGCTCTGAAAAGTACCTGGAGCATTAGTATGATGAGTTGAGTCTCAGAAAATGTTCATAATTCTGGGCTCTGAGTCACACTATTTTGCTGTCTTACCTGTGCTGCAAGACTTTTTGTGCAAATTTACCTCTGCCATCACACAGGTGCTTCAGCAGGCTTGGCTTGTGGCTCACATTGGTTTTTGGGGGGTTTTTGTTTTTTTTTCTGAGATTGCACAGCTCTTTTGAAAACAAACTCTTACCCTGACTTTAATGGCTTCAAAGGCTTCAACCCCTTTTTACCCTGACTTCAGCTTAAACTTCAGTAAACTTTAACTTCAACTTGAATTCCAACCTATTTTGCTCAAGATTTAATTTAAGGCTCCCTGCTTAGATTACTTTTGCATCCCTCTTTTGAAGTCCTATGTCTCAGTCACACGGCAGACTTCATTGGAGACTCTGTTGACTTAATACAGAAGTCCTCAAAATTGCAGCTCCCAAGTGATCTGGGAATAAATAATCTTAAAAAAAACCCAAGGCATTTGTATATCTGTCCCCAAAATTTCATAAATGCCTTAAAAATAATTTCAACTTATTAAGACTATTTGTCCAGAGGTAAGTCAACCTCCAGTAAATGTGCAAGGACATTCAAATCATGATAGAATTCATGCAGGATTGTGTAGACACTGTGAGGGAGAAATGCAGCACTTAAAATCCAGAGTTGTACAGGACACAGGACTTTGAGTCAACAAAGATAACAAGGCTGTGACTGATGAACATCCTCCCAGGAGGTTGTTAACAAAGTTATAAAGATTCTCAAGATGAAAACATGTCAGAACTTACATTAGAATTAACATATGATGATCAGCCCCCTTTGTGAATGATGCACACATTTGTAAGTGGAAGCACAGTTTTGCTCAACCACAGATTACTTTTAGAGCTACTTACACTTGTACCTGATTTGAACTGAATTGCCTCATTTAAGAAACATTTTCTGAACTAAATAATGGTCATGGCATCTATTGATTTCTCTCATTACATTTAATTGTGCAACAAATTAAAGACACAAGAGCCCACCAGGAGCTCACTGGTGTGAATGAAGAGAAATTAGATGTGTGTTACGTTTGATTGCCCAGTAATTGTTGAGAACAGGAGGCTTTGGTAGGAGCCAGGCTTAGGAGACAGCCTCATTAGATGTGTCCTTAAAGGGAGCCAACCACAGCTATCCCTCTACCCTGATCAAGTGAAGTAGCACAAGCTCTTTTTGGAGATGCATTATCTTCACCAAGGTGTAACAGGGCACTATCAAGGGAACAAAATTCATATCTTTCCAGGGACAATTAAACCCAGAAGAAGGAGGGGAAATATAGGAAAACTCAATTCCATTTATAGTCCTTTGTCTTTGCCTGCCAGGAGCTCAGGAGAAAATAGACACCACTGGGCTACCAAATGCAACACTCTGCCTAGGCAGCTGTAGTGGGTCAATCCTGGTTGGATTACAGGCATATATCAAAACTTCTCCATCACTCCCCTTTGCAAATGGACTGGAGAGAAAATATAAAAAAGGCTTCTAGGTTGAGACAGGGACAGGGAGAGATCACACCCATGAGATCACTCATCATGGGCAAAACAGGCATTAACTGGAGATATTGATTGAATTTATTAGTAACAAATTCAGAATAGGATAATGAGAAGTAAAATAAACCTTAAAAACACCTTTCTCCTACCCCTCCTCCCTTCCAGCTCTACCTTCTCCACCCCGGCAGAACAAGGAAAGAGTAAATAAGGATTACAACCAGTTCATCAGTTGTTTCTCCCACTGCTCAAGGAGAGTTGTCCTTTCCCTGTTCCAGTGTGGGGACCTTACCACAAGCTTTTCCAATCTGAGTCCATTCCATGGGCAACAGTCTTCCACAAACTACTCCAACATGGGTAACACTTCCATGGGTGAAGTCCTTCAAGGAGAGGCTTACTCTGTGTGTACCCCATGAGTTTACAAATCCTACAGAAAACCTGCTCCAGACTAGGCTCCTCTTTCCATAAGTCTGCTTCCTGTCAGGAGCCTGCTCCAACACAGACTTCCCAAGGGGTCACAGCTTCCTCTCAGGTATCCACCTGCTCCAGTCTGCGGTTCCTCCACTGGCTACAGGAGGACCTCTGAATCCCTGTGGATCTCCATGGGCTGCAAGGGCACAGCTGCTTCACCATGGTCTGCACCACAGGTTGCAGGGGAGTCTCAGCTCCAGTGCTTGCAGCATCACCTGTCCATCTTTCTCCAGTGACTTTGATATCTGCAGAGTGGTTCCTCTGACATGTTATCATCCTGCTCTTCTCTGGCCACAATTACATCAGTGCAATAACCTATTTTTTTTCTCTTAAATCTGTTATCCCAGAGGCATTACCACCATCTCTAATTGTCCCAGCCTTGGCCAGCAGTACATCTGTCTTTGGAGCCACCAGGGACTGGCTCTGCCAGACATAGAGGAAGCTTCTAGCAGCTTCTCATAGAAGCCACTCTTGTAGCCCACACCACTACCAAAACCTGGCCACATAAACTTAGTACAGCAGCCTATTCATGTAACACGTCTGAGAGACAAAGACTCTCCACGCCTTGAAAACCACAGCACACCGTGGATCAACACAGACTAATGGCTCTTGCCGTGTTGCTTTCTGCTGTGATACAATAAAGAAAACAAGAAAAGGTTCCTATTCTGAGCTGACTAGGAAGCAGCACACATACTGTTGTCACCCTCCTCCTGCAGGCTTGCTGCTTTATGAAACCACAGCAGAAGATGGTGTTTTTAAGAAAGAAACAAAGGGTGCCATCTATTGTCCAAATAACAGGGACACCCACTTCCTTTCACTTGAAACATTAAACTCTGAGGTTCCTCTGCCTTCAACTATACTGCTACTACAAAAACATGAATACAAATACCTGCTTTTTCCTTTTTTTCCTGTGTGCCACATGGAGCCTCAGAGATAGATCTGCTTCGGCAGTCTATTTTACAGAGTGCAGATACGTGCAAGAATATGTTACTAGAACACAGAGTAACCCTCTGGCACAACTGCCTCATCCCAGCAGTCCCACTATAGAGCCATTCATACACAATATGTAGTTCCATGTCTATTACTAGGCTACAGACAGTAATTTTTCTGGATGTAGGCATACTAGCTACAGATAGAAAAGACAGAGAGGAGAGGAGAAGCTGTCTCTGTCTTCTCTGTCTATTAATCCAGATAACACAACAGTTAATTTTTTGTATGTTTGTTTGTTTTTGTTTGGGGTTTTTTGTTTGTGTTTTTGTTGTTGTTGTTGTTGTTGTTGTTGTTGTGGTTTTTTTGTGGGGTTTTTTTGGTGGTGGTTTGTTTTTTTTTTAACTATTTCATGCTTGGAAATAATTGTCACAAGCCAATACAAAAAGAGAATAATAAAATAGGACTGACCTTTTCAGAGTCCCTGATTTAAAGGGAATGAACTTGAATTGGATTAAATATAGGAAAAGAGGCACCAAAGAATTTAAAAAAAAAAAAAA
>VWYO01005037.1:0-32678 GCA_013400275.1 Rhadina sibilatrix | reverse complement strand
GGAAGCGCCCCGGGATCGGAGAGAAGAAATTAATAATATGGTTGTAACCAGAAGAGAAATACCATAGGCTTCACAGGACCATGTGACAGGAAGAGATTAGAGAATTCTAGGGAGGGAAAAGGCAAAAAAGGGCAGGAGAGACTACTAGAAATCAACCAGCCCACCATGGACTTGGTCTGCTAAGTAAAACCCTTACCTAGCAAAGACACAGAGAGCGTATAGTTGAACTGTATTTGTATCATAAATAATGATAATTAGTATCTATAATTTATTGAATCCATTAAAAATATCATTGCATTATTATAGCTTTGTGTCATATACTACAGACATTATTTATATGTACATTATGTATAATCTATATGTATTATGTCTAATAACAATCTGCATAATAAAATAAATTCCTAGTAATGTGAAATGCTCATACGTGACTGTCAATACAGAAGTCATTCTGAATAATGCATAATATGAGTGGCCTTGCTAAATTCTGTTTAAAGCTTCTGCTGGCAGCAGATAGTGCTGCTAGTGTTCATTTTACTCATATATGGAGAAATTTGCATAAAAATTTCAGTGTAACGAGCAGAGTGTAAACATCTCACTGAGAAACTGTTAGGTAACAACTCAACAGTGATTAACTGAAGACCTGTGTTACTTGTTCTGTTGAATAATCCAGGGTGACAAAAATGCTTCCCTGTGGGTAATGTTATATTCAGAGTGTCATTAAATACTAGTGCTAGTTTCAAATATGAGGGCAATTGTCGCTGTGGGACATGAATGAGGAGACCGAGTCTGGTTCAGAAGGCTGCTGGACCCCTAAATGAGGAGGGGCCGCACCGTTTATTTTCCATGCTTATTTTATACCTTTACAAAGCACCCACCTTAGAGGTGGGGACCCCAAGTGACCATTGGTCACTTGATGAGACCATCACACAAAGTCCCTCCTCTGGGAAAGCGTGAGGAAAACATCTTTATTTACAAATAGCATGACCTTGTGTACTATGTAGAGTGCTGGGAAAGAAATTCCCAAAACCAAAACATGAGGCACGAAGTGTGGCTACAGACAATTATTAAATATTAGAGCTAGTTCTCCTGTATTCCTTTGGAAAGTCATAGAATTTAAAGTAATAGAAAATGAGGTAGTTTTAACAGGATAATGGAGTGTACTGAGACTATCTTATCAGCTTTATTTACATAGCACACACAAACACTGATTTTGTTTATATAGCCCCATTTAACAAAATGAATTAAACAAAACTAAGATTCCTTGATTTATTGTACCAGACTCCGCTTCAATGACATTTCTGTCAAAGAATTCATTGTGCATGAGCTTTTGTTTTTTTTTTTTCCCTGACTGGTGCTGTGAGAACAAGTTGTGACTATCTCAGAGGTGCATTGTTTATGCTAGAATATTTTGTGTCAGATTAATTGCAGTTATGCTGCTCTTCCGAAATTCAGTGCGGAACAGTTTACTGACGGGGTGGAGAGAATATTTGACTTATTTCCACACTATGTCTTGATGAATTGTGCAAATGTGAAAACTTGAAATAGTGCATGTCACAGGGAGAGTGGGAACTTCAGATGAAGTTTACTAAAGAAGCTTTGCTGTCTGAGAAGTTTGTCTGAGGGGCAGAAAGAACTCCTTTGTGTATTTGACGTCCTTCACAGAAAGAGGTTTAAATGAGGGTAAATCCTTCCTTAGCCTCAGACTTTGGCAACAGTTTAAATTTAAGGAAACATTTTATCCCATGAGTTGTAATCATGGTAAATCAGATACATTTATATAAAAATGAATTATTTATTAAGACAAATGAACAGACATAACAGGTAAAAATCTTAATCAGAATCAGTATACACTTGAAAATAAAACTAACTACTAGTAGATCATAGCATCACTTAGAACAGTGCACTGTATCAAGGTACTTACATTAAAGCTAGGAAAAGAAATAATATTGATTAGGAGTCGAAGGTAACTTCCTGTCGAAATGGCAATAATGTGCACAGATTCCTTCACCGAACCCCCAGCAAGTAACTGTGAAACAATTGTCCCTACTCACAGGAGAAACTCCACAGGTTTCTAGAAAAATGTAGAGAAGATTTCTGCTTTGTGGAAGTTTGCTGTGGCTTTTATAGTTGTAAAGTAAGTGGCTGTTACTTGGAAATTCAGCTTGTCTTCCAGATCTCACTTCAGAAGTAAGATGTTTATTGGTAGTTGAGATGCCAGACCAGTTTCAACTCTGGCGCCAAAATGGTGCCAAAATGATTCACTACAAGACAGCTTGTCCTGCTTGAGTTGTCCGACTGGATAACAAAAAATAGATAAGCTTTTTGTGAGGGTAAGATGCCCTGCTGGAGTGCAATAGCTTCCTATATTTACCTACAAGCCAGTCAAGGTAGGTTTGCCTTACTTCTAGTGGAATTATAAGTACAGATGCCAAATTCTGTACTAGAAGGGATGACACATGGCCACCTGTATCTGTGGGCCCGATATTTCTGGGTCTGAGAGATTTTAGCCTGCTAGCAGCTGCTAACTTTTCCCAAGGAAGCTTCTTCTCAAAACAATCTTGGTAAAGAGCTATCCTTTCCCCAAATAAGCTTTCTCCAGGTGGTGTTTTGCTGTTTCTCTAGTTTAACCAATGGGATTAAAGAGGTGTCATTCCTATTCACCAATCATGTTAAGTCTGCATTGGAACACCTTATAAAAGGTAGTAAGAATTAGACAATAAAGCCTTTTTTCTATGCTCTTTGCCTTCTGAAATATTTGGAGTCTCTCATCTTTCTTTCGTTTCCTACAGCGACACGTATCAGCGTCAATAACTCAGGAGGGAAAGTGCAAAATGCTCATAGACAGTCATTTTTCTCACACAAATTTGTGTGCCTTATTTATCCATGCATTTAATCCCCACCACAACGATGCAGCAGAACCAACTTTGGAGAGAAGTACTTGATTTTTCATTTTTGGATGTCTTTGAATTAGAAAATAATCATATTTAACTAAGAATATCTCCAGAAATACAACCACAGGAGCAACAAAGTTATATTTAAAGACCTACACAATGCTGAAATCTAAGCAAGATACACTGTAGTGGCTGCTTCAGAATTTGTACTTAGTTGCTTTCTCAAGGGCTGTGATGGTGTTGTTCATGTCTGCATGAGTCTTGCTCTTAAAATTGCCATGCAGGAATATCTTTTATATGAAAATCCATGCCAGGATATTCTGTATTCTGGCCTTTAATCTTTCCAGCCAGGTAGATTCTCCCCATGTGACGTGGAAGCTGCAGTCCCTTGCAGCCACCTGGCTGAGTTTTGCTGCCCTCCTGAAGCAGGGATGGCCCGTGTTGGTGTCACGAGCCATGCAGTCTCTGCAAGATTTCTGTTGTCATGCCTGAACAAAGACTGTGATGCCCAGTGCAATCCTCCTTTCAATTCCTGTCTTCTTGGGTGGGAAGCCTTTGGGAGAAATGTTTGGATTGGCAGCCAGCTCCTTGCTGTGTGATTTGCACAGAACTCAGCTCCACACATCTGCAGTGTTTTGTGTCATGCCCACTCTAGAAGCTGCAAGATCTCTAACTGGAAATCTCATCTAAGCTGCAGCAGGCCAGAACTCGAGGACACTTTTTCTCCATCCTGACCCTTCGATTTTGAAGTTTCACTTCAAAATTAAAACTCAAAACAACTTTAAAACTTTCTATCTCACTGGAGATAGACTGCTGCAGATCTGATTTTGGGCTTTTAGTAGTCTTCCTAAGTGAAGATCACTGCCTGCTCCCCCAGTTTTACATACATTCCCACTCCTTACATTGCAGAGGATTTGTGTTTCGATCAAATAACTTTGCTTTAAAATAAACTTAAGCCTTAATATTCTAATTCTCTTTACTAAAGAAACATCTGTTTTCTTTTGCCAAATGAATCCTGAATATTTTTATTTGCTTCCATACATATTTTGATTGTCCTATACTGCTATTCTTTTTCACAGTGTCCTGACAGACTGAATGTGACTGTTTAAATTGTATCTTGTGTATATACTTATTCATCATCCTTTATTCAATTTTAACAATCAGAAAGGCTGCTGGAAATGATTCAAGTTCTCATTTGTCCTAATTGCTGAACACAGTAATTGTGATGGGAGCTCCTGGAGACTGTCTTGTGTGGTACACCCTTATGGGAATGTGCGATGAATGGAGATTTGCCCTTTTACAATACTTTCATTGATTTCTTTATTTTTCTGGCTATTGTTGATTCTTTACAAATGCTCAGCAGACCAACAATGCCAAGTTTTAAAGCATTTAATTAGCATTTGAGGAATGGGCACAGGGAATAGGAAATCAAGGACATGTTAGGGTGTATTTTAAGCATGCATTTTCTTATGACAATCTCAAAACCCCTCAGTCCTTCTCTTATTTGCATATATGGAATAATAATTTTGTAATAGTGTCTTGATAGTCTTTTCATTATCCAGGTCTGTAGAAAACTATGACTAATGGTTCTTATTCCTCTTACCCTTCCTTAAAATGTTTCTGTATATGTTGGGGGAAAAATCTCTAAAGAGTAGTTATTCCTATTCTGCAAACTATCATGTAATCACAGAATCATAGAATGGTCTGGGAAATCCTACTGAAGCAAAGCCACAAGAACTGTCTGGGTCATAATATCCCTTTGCACCATTTTCACAACGACTTTTGCAGTTTTTAGGGAGCAAACAGACACTGGGCAGGCTGGTAAGGTAAGTAGTAAGGGGACTCTTCCTTCTGACCAAGGGCTGCTCAGTATGTCCACACAGTGACACCTCATATTTGTGTTCAGTGCTATAACATTTTCCAGGATGGCATGCTATGCATGCACATCAAAACTTATGAAGAACTCCAAATATTATACTTAAATAAAGAGTACACACACACATATATAAAACCTTTAAACAAATATGGCTTTGTGTAATAGAATAAAACACCAGTAAAAATATTTAAAGAACATGGTTTCCTTTTTTATGTACTTTGTTCACAAAAACAACTATTAAAGGCATATCACATCTGAGTTTATTAAGACCTTGACCTAGTACGTGTCAGTCGTTGCTCAGGGGAGGATGGTAGATTTTCATGATTACCAACACTGCATTAATCCTAACCCTGCACCACCCAAAGAATCCTCGTCCCACTCCTGTATATTGCTGAATTTCCCAAATGTGGGACGTTCCACCGTGTGAGTTTCCCCTCCCACTGTGACTCCAGTAACAGCAGAAAGCAGCCTCACCTTCCTCAGTGACTGCCTGCTTTTGTGAGAAGTGCTTTACCCACCAGCCCCAGGGCATGAATTACAATTGAGGTCGGTTGGCATTCTTCCACCAGTACTCGCTCTTTCATAGTATACTGCTGTTTTCATTTAAAAAACAGACATTTTGTCCTATTCTTGATGGTCAGTTGCACCAGGATTTTAAAAATTTGAAGGCATAAATACCATTTTAGTTAGAAATTACATTGCTCAAGGTGATACAGAATATTGTTCTTGTAACCACACCGGAAACACTTCATGTCTTTTTGTTCTTGAGCATCCTTCAGGGCCAGAACATGTCTACACTCTTTCCCTTGAACAGAATATATAAATTAGATATGATTACTTATTTTGACAGTGGCGAACAGTAACATCTGCTTACAAAGAACCTCCTTTTCTTGCAAAGTTGAACAAGATTGACAAAGAAAATGAAGGAGTAAACCTCCACTAACTGCTGTGGCTGCAGGGTAAAGGGTGTTTGGTTTCTACAGAAATACTTGCAGCCTACTCCTGAGGAGGATCAACAGAGCATATCTCAGGATTGCCCAGTGCTGGGGGCTGCATTGTGTCCAAGTGGTTGTGAAAATGTGGGATTTTGTACAGCTGACCCTTGTTTTCTTGAATTTTGGATACTTGACTGCACTACTGGGTTGTGTGTTGCTAATATGGAAACAGATGAGTATGGACTGCACTAGAAAAATTGCCCTGGAAATTGTCAGGTGTATTCATATGCATGCACAGACCACCTGAAAGCCTTATCAAAGAGCTCCTGTGAAGTGGGACTTCACTGCACTCACTGTATGACAGCTCTCATGTCATTAAAAAATTGACTTGTTTTAAAACCTGTTAAATGCATAAAAGCATTCATTAAAGGCAAGCACAGAACACTCTGAACTAATAAACCATCACAAATTTCAGAGCATTGTTGGATTATATCTTGCTTAATTTGGGTGAACCTAATATGAATCTGCAAAAAGTGTAAAAACTGCCTCCTGACATGGGAAAACTGTGTTTGTGTTTGAAAATGAACTCTAGTTGTTTCAGGACAGCTGCAGAAAGAATAACTTTTACAAGTCCCTCGAATTCAGATAGGGATGTTAAAAAATGGAGCAAGGGGACAAGCTGACATGTTTTCTTTTGAATTAATTCAGGATCTTCTACGAAAATATTTCTGATTTGATTTCTGGGCAACCTTTCATCACTGAAGTAAATAATCTGATATTCTCACTCCTCACTTGGGGGATAATCCTCAGTTTGAAAACACTGAACTTCAGGAAGACAAATGGGGTTTTCCCTCTAAATGAAGGGATGCTTAAGTTTTGGGCTATTGTTCCAGATCACAAATTCATCAGCTTCTGGCTTGTTGCCCTGACTTATATGTGTTTTGGCTTAACCTACTCATGTGAATCCATTTTTCTGCTCTCAAATAAAGAAAATCAAAGAGCAGATTTGCTGAGACTCGTGTGCCTTGTTATATGTGTTTATCATAAGTAGAAGCCAAATGTCAAGAACATTTGTTATTCTGAGAGTTGTAGTCTAAAAGTCTTACTAGAAAGGAAGTGGTGCCACTACTGTCCACTTAAGAGAGAAAACCATAATTCAGTACATTGAAGAATCAACCCCCAAATTACCTTATAGTAAAAATACATTAACTACAACTTACCTGATAAACGAAAGTATGCAAGAAAGGTCAGATGTCTTTAATGGTTTAATTTCTACTAGCAAGAGCTGTTAAAAAGATTATGAAATACTGGATTATGGAAAAGAACCACAATGTAAAGAACCATGGCCACTGGGCTCTCTGTGTGCATCTTTCAGCTTTAGGATAATAAAGCTTTAAGCTCTACTATCATTTTCCTGGAAAAACAGGAAAGGGATTCAAGACTTTAGCACTGTAGAATCACAGAGCAGCCTGGGGTTGGAAAGGACATTGAAAGATCATCTGCTGTAGCCTTTTGTGGGAAAGGGAGCCTAGAAACCTTTTCCCACACCATGTCCAGCTGCATGTTGAACCCTCCACAATGAGGACTCAACCTGTCCCTGGGGAGATTGTTCCGGTGAATGATTGTTCTCACCATCCCTTCCAGCAAGACACCTACCAGACCTTCATCTGTGCTGGCTCTAGTGTAATTCCATCCCTGGTGCAGAATTTTGCACCTGACTTTGTTAAACCTCACACAGTTCTTGCTAGCCCAGTGTTCCACCTGTCCAGGTCTCTGTGTGAGATGTCTCTGCCTTCTGATGTGTCCTCCTCACCAACCAGTTTAGTGTCAGCACACTTGGTGAGAGAATTTTCCATCCCAAATCATTTATGAAGGTGTTGAGCTATGTGGGACCCAGTATCAATCCTTGGGGGAGCTCACTTCTGACAGGCTGCCAGCCTGAGTAAAAATACATTGGTCAGTGCTCCATAGTCTATAGTCTGGGTGCAGACTATGTGACAATTTCTTACCCATCTCAGAGACCAACCATGCAACCTATGTCTTGCCCTTTTCTCCAGGAGATGTCTATGGGAAATGGTGTTGAATGTTTCACTGATGTCCAGGTAAACAACCACCACTGTTCCCCTGTGTAGACAGAAAGTGGTACCTTGTTAGAACAGATTAGGATAGGGTGGGATGGGATGAGATGGGATGGGACGGGATGGGATAGTGGGATAATGGGATAACGGGATGGGACAGGATGGGATGGGATGGGATGGGACGGGATGGGACGGGATGGGATAGGATAAGTCAGTTGAAAGGAACCTACCAACTGGATCATCTGGTCCAACTGCCTGATCACTTTAAGGCTGACCGAAAGCTGAAGCATGCTGTTAAGGACATTGTTCAAATGCTTCTTCAACACAGGCAGGCTTGGGACATCAACTGCCTCTCTAGGAAACCTGTTCCAGTGTTTGACACACCCTCCCAGTAAAGAAAAGCTTTCTAATGTCTGGTCTGAACCTCCCTTGGTGGAGCTTCAAGCCATTCCCTGGCATCCTGTCCCTGGATTGCAGAGAGAAGAACTGAGTCTCTCCTTCTCCATCTGTCCCTCTCAGGAAACTGCAGAGAGCCATTCAGTTGCCTCTCAGCCTCCTTTTTACCAGAGTAGGTGAACACTTTAGCTCACTAAAAGGAGTAAAAGATGTACAAACTTAATACTTCATTATCTCTTGTGACACAGAAATGAGAAAAAAAGCATATTAAATTTATCTAGATTGAATAGAATTGAGAATAAAACGTAAAATATTTCTTTTTGAATGTGTTACAGTAAATCTTTCTTACAGAAATATTGTTCATAATTTATACATTCCAAAAGTCAGCATTTAAACAATTCTCCGTACTTTAATCCTTTAGTAAAACCAATAAAAATCACTGAAAAGTTCTACCTTTTGACCAATATTACATTGTAAAAATAAAAATATGTGTTATCAGATTAAGCACTATGAATATGATGACATTTCCAGGCTAACAACACATTTATAATGGCCTTAGAAACTAATTCTTAGAAACCAATAACTCTGTTATTAACATTCAAAGTGTAACATTTTCATTATTCGTCATTTTATCTCAATACTGTATGAATATTCATAGACACACACCTTGATTGCCACCAATGACAATGGTAAGCATTTCTAAATTATTCAGCCACATATATTACCTATCTTTATGATGCTTGTTCAATTAACATTGGCTGAAAAAATGAATTATTTTTCATAATTCATATATTCATAAATATAACGCTGTATATATTATTGTTGGTATTAACTTCTTTTACCCTCTGTACAAAACAGGAAAAAGAGAAACAGTATTCATTAAGATGTAAGCAATAAAGAACCCGGAGCAGTTCACCAGAATCCCAGCCCTTGATGTTTCAACCCCTCCCTGCAACTCAGAGTCAAAGACTGACATGATTAGCAGGAGATAACCAGAGCCAGGCTTCCCACTGCCTCCTAGGCATTATGAAGCCCCACTGTCCTTCCTGCAGATCCAGCCAAACTCACCCAATCCTCTGGGAGGCTGTGGGGAATAGCAGGAGGCTCAGCTGCAGTAGGATGTGCTGCTTTGTTCCCAGGACGTGGCTCGATGCTCAGCGAGCTTGTGTAGTCCTGGAAGAAGCAGGGTGCTGAGTAATGTAGATTGCTGTCAAAGAAGTTTGCAAAGGAGGAGAAGGACTTGAAGGTGATAGTGGATTTGAGGCTGGATATGTCTCAGCTGCATGTATTGGCAACCTAGAAACCAGCTGTGACCTGGGCTGCATCCCCACAGTGTGTGCAGATGAGTCTGCCCCTGTCCTCTGTTCAGGTGAGGTCCCACCTGGAGTCCTGCACCCAGCTTTGGGACCTCTGCACAAGAAGGATGTGGATGTTTTCCAGCACTTGCTACTTTTTGAAATTCATTTTGAGGTTTTGCCTGCAGTTTAGCTGAGGGGTGCTGAATAATGTATGGCCAGTATTCACTTTGCAATGAAGTAGATCAGTTTATAAATATTTTTGGTTCCCTATGATTTAATAAGGCCGTGCAACTCTGAGACACAAGACATTAGGAAAGCAGTCCAAGTGGGGAAGAGGGTGTGAGGTGACAAAACACAGCCCAGTGCCACCTGTAACCTCTCTTCAGCATGATCCAGCTTCCCCAGGATGCAGCGAACTGGCAGGGTTTTGCTGAGACGGGTGCCTCAGACATGCAGTACAGTGGTGTGCTGTAAGGTTAGGCAGCCGCAGACTATGCAGATTTGATACTCATCCTTTCAAGAAATAAACTGGGGAAAGAAGAGAAACATTTTCATGGTCATCAGGGGGAGTTTGTTCTGACATGATGTGACAGCAAATGAGTGTGTCTGGCAATGCAGTGCACTAAACACTTTGGGCTTTCCAGTTTGTGGCACTCTACCTGTCCAGTTCACTTGATCGTTGGTGTGATTATCACTGTCTCAAAGAACTGCACTCAGGTTCCTTGCTCTGCTCTAGCCTACTTCAGTGTCTCTTGAGGAATGTCTCCTGTTTTGTGGTATACCCTGGGTGCTGAGTACCTGAGCAAAATGATGGAGGGCTGCTGGGCACCCATGCTGATGGAAGGCAGTTCCCACTGTCTCTCTCACCAGATTCCTCAGACATCAGCCTGCCAGCTCTGACTGTAACCACACAGGGATCTGTCCCAGGGAGCTGGTCACAACTGGCTTCTTCACATGGAAAAAAATGGAGGAACAAGGTGGAGTGAAAATAATGAGGCTGAAGCAGGGGGTGAGGCCCACCTGAGTGGGGAGTAATTTACTCATCATGGCAAAAGGAGCAGCCTGTGATAGTTGGTGCTGGACAACCACAGTGGCTTGTGACCATCACTCTGTGTGAAGCTGGGCTTTCTGCATGTGATGGACATATGTGCAGTACTGAGCAATCATAGGACCTTCGTACTGAAAAATCTAGAACAAAACAGGAAGTTCATGGGTTGAGAATTACAAAGTAAAATCACTGCGAATCCCTGCCACTGTTGCTCACCAGTTTTCATGGGTGTGTTTTTCTGTAGGGATATGCAATTGCTCCTAAGTAATATGTTCCTGAATTTGGTTTCTGCATTGATATACCTTATTTCTTTTGTGGAATGCTGACCTCTGTGTGAAGACAGCACATCATATGTGTGGTCATTTTTTGCCATCTCTCAAGTGCAACTACTGCTTGTTTAATTTTTGTATTCCATTTCAGCACTTTCTGCTCTTCTCTTTATTTCTTCATGGAATGATTTTTACTCCCGTCTTCTCCTTCCTGTGTTGAAAAATTGTGTCCCCATTTTTCTCATCTTTTTTCAAGTTGCAGGTGCTAATAAAAAGTAAATGCAAAAGAAACTTCATAACCCACTGATGTCATGTTCTTTTTCTTGTTGGCTACATCAGAGAGGAACTGGAGCACCTCAGTGAGGTTTTATGTTGCCTAACAGCTGGTCTTTCACCAGTGTGGGTCTGTGATGCTAGGTGTGCTCATGTAAGTGCATTTTATTGAAAAAACCAAGTAGGGAAATGGCCCATAAGAATTCCATAATAATTCCTCATTATCTCAATCTATTTTTCAACAATGAGAACCTCAGGTCTTCAGATAACTCATGATTTTGCAGATCCCTATGCATTTACTGTCTTTTTCTAATGCTTCCCTTGCATGCATTTTCAGGTGAAACAAGACTGTGCATTCAAATAAGAGTCACTGAAACCTTAAAAATAAGAAGTCTGTTTTCCATGCTAGATATGCTAATAGTGTCATGTAAATCTGTGGCTGTAAACTGTATGTATGTTTCTGCACGGGGCCTATGAGATATTGGGGAAAAATTCTTCTCTGTGAGGGTGGTGATGCCCTGGCACAGGGTGCCCAGAGAAGCTGTGACTGCCCCATCTCTGGAAGTGTTCCAGGCCAGGTTGGATGGGGCTTGGGGCAACCTGGTTTAGTGGGAGGTCTCCCTGCCCATGGCAGATGAGTTGGAATTAGGTGGTCTGGAAGGTCCCTTCCCACACAAACTATTCTATGATTTTAGAGCTTTCACTTGCAGCTCCAGGGCACTGAAAGGCAACAAACAGTTTTATAGGGACAGTGTAGGCACAAAACCTGGGAATCCCTCCAGGCTTCTGAACACCTAGTCACTGCAACAGCAAGAGGAATATTTCTGAAAGATATCCGCGGGGATCACGAGCCTGGCAGCCTCCGGGGAGCCAGCTGCCAGGCTGCCCTGCAGATGGCAATCCTGCGCTGTGGCTGCAAAGGATAATGGTGCTTGGGCTCGGGCTCTACAGTGTAAAGTGCTATTTGTCGTTACCTTACATTTGCTCGGAAGCGTAGCATTTTATGGCCTCAGTAAAACATGCTCCAGAGAGGATTCATAGGTGTTATTTACTTTTGTAAAACAAATGCGCAGATTTGCTATGTTTCAGGGTCATTAATTTCAAAGGTGTGTTGAATACATGACGAAGCACACATCGGCAGTGACCAGGTCACCTTTCAGACCCTGCTGACAAAAGGCTTTGCCTGGTGGCCATTACATCAATACTTTAACTTTGGTTCGTGTAACAAAGAGCAAGAAAATCAGCGTCACAAAAACACATACAGCTTTCTCTCTGGAATATTTGTCTAAACATTTTCTGACACCTTTCCCTCAAAAAATATCCTTCTGGAGGAGAGTCATGGGACTGAGAAAGGTGGAGATGGATGGGAAGGAAGAAAGGAAATTTCATACCAATATGTGTGTTGTATTATAACCATGTAGCCCTGTAACATGGTGTTGCTTTGGCTAGTAGCATGCCCCGAGCTCTGTTTACCAGGCCTCATCATGCCTGCTCTGCCCAAACTTGGTGTGACCTGCTTGCAGCTCCTTCTTATCCAATTGAGTTGTGATAGCAATTTTTTTTTAAGTCACCATGTGTGTGTACAACCATCATTTTTCACAGACCTGGAACTCTGGATGGGCAGCCCCCACATCCCAGGCTGCTTTAGCAGGAGTACTGTCAGCAGGTCTGAGGCAGGGAGTACAGCCTTCTGTCCAGTCGCATCTCATGTGCATCCACAGGTGTGTGGCTCCCAGTATGAGAAACTTATTAAGGAACTGGGGAGAGTGTAATAAACGGGTTCCAAGGTGGGGCTGAACATATGGAATGTGAACAGCAGTGAAGGGAGCTGGATTTGATTAGCTGGGTGACAAGGCTGCTAATGGACCTAAGCCTAGAGGTACTTGAAAGTGAGGTAAGATTCTGTGACCTAGACAGTCAGTCAGCACAATACAGAAAAGACATAAACTCCCCCTTTCCTGACCTATTGTTTCCTTGTTTCTCCTTGTTTGTCTGTCTGCTCCACGTGCCTTATTCTCATAGTGAACACCTCTGCTGATGTTTCTGAGCGGAATCCTTTCTGGTCTGTACTCATGCAGCAAGTAGAAGAACAGAGCTGTAGCTCATGCCTGAATTTCCTGGACATCACACAATTAGAGCTGGTAGCAATAACAGTAGACTGTTCTGCACGCAGTATAGGTAACTGTGTATAAACAACCACAAAGATGGAAAAAAGAACAGAAAGGATGGGAATTTTCATGTTACCTAGAGACAAGCTATGAGCTGCTGTCTCTTATATTCAGCTCATTAACTGCAGCTGTCTGAGTGGGGAAAAATGCGCACAAATGAGCTCTGATGTGTAAGCCACATCCTGGCTAATGCTGGTGTATGTATGTATGTATGTATGTGCTGGTAAGCCTATAGTAAATAGGGAACTCCTGGAGTTTTGAGGTGTGGGGTTGGACATGGGCTCCGTGTCCCTCACGACAGGCTCTGTGCCCAGTCCAGCTCCATTCTCCCAGCCCAGGAGAATCTTGACTAAATTTCTGAAGTGGATTTGAAACCAATGTAGTCTGCCAAGCAGGATTTTTAATAACTGACTTTCATGCTCATGCTTTTTTTCTTTGTTTGGGCTTTTTTGTTTGCTTGGTTTGGTTTGGTTTGTTTGTTTTTGTTTGCTTTAAACTCAGAGAACTGAACTTATTAAATCAGCTAGTTTAAGGCATTTTGTAGGTCTTATGTATTTATTTGTGACTTTAAAATATTTGTAATATAATTTTAATAAGTATATAGGTCAAGCTTGAACAAGTGTCAGAATTTTGAGGTGTTGAATTTTGTCATCCCACTGTCTAGTCCTGTTTGCTTTTTGTTGCAAGAGAACACATGAGATAAGAAAGAAAAATACTGTATGAAAGTTCAAACAGGTGGAGGAGCCAAGTTTCCTATGGGGCAGAGCTCTGTATCAAGTCAGAGCAGCTATTCTGAAAAGAATTGTGTTCTCTCTACACCCATCTAGGCTTTCATATCACATCATATCATCACATCACATCACATCAATCACATCACATCACTCTCACTCATCACATAGATCACAAAGGTTTTTGCAGGAATCTGCCTTGGCACTGCCTGTCTAGGAGCCATCAGAGCAGGGACCTTACCAAAACCCAAGTTCTCAGACACTAGCTCATAGTGTCAGGAATAACCAGAGCATCCAAAGGGCCTGGAGAGTTTGCATCACACCTATATGTCTCCAAAACCACAAGGAGCATTTTGAGATGTACTTGTGTGATTTTGAGAAGTGGCCCTGGTGGCAATCAGGGAGCTTCCCATGCATAGGAATGCTGTGAAAATTTCAAATGCAATCGGGCTCCAGTGTGTCACAGTCCCCTGTGACAGTTCCCAACTGTGTCCCCTCACAGTTCCCAAGAGAGGAATTGTCATTTTACTGAGCCCAGGCCCTTTACCTTTTACCTTTCTCACAGAACCCAGCCCGACACAGAAGCAGCTTCCCTCTGCTTACTTAGCTCCTGCTGGGGACTAGCAGCAAAACTCTGGCATTGAGGTTTCCAAAGACCTTGTCCATCTGATACTTTAACTAAGCCTTTTCTGCCACGTTATTCTGTGCAGAATGTTAGGAAGATACAGTCTTGTCCTCTGCTTTAGAAATACACTCTCACCTTTGAGTTAATATTATGTATAAACTTCTTGACAAGTAATTTGGGGATCTTCTGGCAATGTGTGCCAGACTAATGCCTACATTTAAAAAATCAGAATGTTCCATGACAGTAACAACAATAGTAATGCTAACAATAACTCCTATTATTGTTATTATTGTTGTTGCTGTTGTTATTTTTATTCAGTCTGGAATGGAGACAGTATAACTCATTTCATGCAAATAGGCCCAGTGAGGTCACATAGGAAAACCATATGGAATCAGAGTGGCCTCTTGAACCACTCATTACATAAACAAGTCAACAATGCAAACATTAGTACTTCATGTAGACAGAAAACATGGAGACTAGCACTTGGCCTGCTAACTCTCATAAACTCATAACTCTACCTGATTCAGACTGCTTCTCAGCCTATTTGCACATTTTAAAAGTTTATTTTTGAACACGCTAAAATGATCTGTTTGGTTCCTAAAAGAAGAGAAAAAAATAGTTTCAATTTTATTAATCAGGAAAATTATAGTATATGATAACATTTTTGAATAATTGAATAATTTTCTCTTGCATTGAAAATACGATAATGAAACTGGAAGAAAATCAAAAGGGATATATTCAGGCATTATGGGTTTCTTATATACCTTCAAGGCTTCACACTGTCCATGTGAAGAACCACAGGTATGTCAACCTCAGTCAGTGACTCTAAGGAATTATATCAGGAGCAATTTAGAAAGTTGAGTCTGTAGAAAGGATTGCCTGAGTCAAAAATCTTCACAGCTTTATTGACTGCATGCAAATACACTCTGGCTGATCTCAAAAGAACTCAGTGAAAAAGGCATTCAACAGTTATTTGAAGAACAGAGAGACGTGTAAATAAACTTGAAGTGTCAAATAGACACAAAAGGGCTCATTCTTACCTTGCTGCTCTTGACTAAAGTGCATAGAAACCTTGTGGGAAACTCTGAAGTCTCATTAAGGAGCTGCTGATTAGAGCACAAAGCTGGAGCTACAAGAAGCAGGACACACAGTATTAAATATGGCACACTTTGAAACATCCAGTCTGAACTATTTACAACCCATCCCTGGTTTGGTTTTATTGTTACTGTCAGTCTTTTTCTTTGCCATCCCAAAGCAGGTTGTTAGTCTCTGGTATTCTCTGGTACTTTGCTCTTGAATCATGCAGCTTAACAAGGAAGGCAAAGCAGTGCTTGTTTCTCTGTGGATGCCCAGGGAAGGTGGGTGTGACATCCAGCTGAGGGGCACCCATCCAGCATGGGCATCTCCAGGATGAGCCCCTTACTGCAGCAGGACCTTGTCACTGGGCGAAGGGCACCAGCACAGTACTGAGTTGCCACTCCAGGATTAATTGTGCTGTATCACTGGTTGGAGAGGAATTTTACCTTAGGTTTTAGACACGAAACTTCAGGGCTTGTGTTGTTTTGCACAGAGGATTGTGTTGTCCAGTGAAACCACAGATTTCCAGTGAAAAAAGAATAAGCTATTTTAAGATATAAAATATATAAGGTATCTTATATTTTAAATTATCTTATTTTTGAAACTATTAATTGGCAGGACAGGAAATTTGAATGCAATGTCTTTCCATATCTCTTCATCTAGTACCTTTCCACTGAACAAATCCACTTATTTATCCCCAGTAACTTGGGGGAATAGAAGTTCATAGCAGTGTTGAATAATTGCATCAATGGAGAATGACAAAAGCAAATACTACCTCCCTGCCCTCAGATAACGACCCCCTTCAGACACGTGTGAAGGCACGTGTCAGGGTGGACTGTAGCTGCTGAAGCCATGGCCTGTGATGGATGGTGGGCCCCAGCCCTGCTGCCCCAAACATTGTCAGCTCCTGGAAAAGTGATTTGTGCCCCCCCAGCCACTCCCAGGAGGCGCATGGGGGATGGACGCTCTTGCTCCTTGGAAATGACCAGGGTTAGAGCTGATTGCTACATAAAGCAGGGGTTGTTTTTCTGACAAAAGCACCTTCTCCTTGCTAGACTGTTGGCATTACATAGTTTTTAAGGGCCCACGTTCATTTTCCCCACGTGTGTTTCCAAGTGTAAATTTGAGATTCTACAGGTAACGATGGATTTCTGCAGCTACAAAGTGTGTTCTTTACTACAGGCTAAAAATGTGGATACTCCCTATAAAACTCAGGCTGCCAAAATGAAATCACAAGTAATGCAAAGTCATGCTCCTTGGCCCCTGTCAAAACCTATTTGCTGTTTTGGGTGGCATTGAACTTCCAGCAGTAAGAATTTGGTGGACCTTTATTTCACCTTCAAGGAGCCTTACACAGCTCAAAAGCCCAACTGAAGAAAACATCAGGGAGAAAAACATAAAGAAGTGTGAGTGCAAGTAAGGAGGAAACAGACACTGGGAAAGCAGGCACCTGTGAAGCTTGGCAGTGGCCAGGGAATAACTGTGGAAGTGCTTTGAACAAACCTTTTTGCCACCTGCATTACATTCAGCAATACTTACCTCGTAACTCTTTGTCATAGGATGTAGCAATTACTGTGGTAAAGCAAGTGCATATGGGTTCTTTACTAAAGTGATAGAAATTAAAATGACTGAGAATTTAGCACTGATAACCAGTATTGGCAGCTTAAGCTTCTCATGGAATCACTGTCACAAGTAAAGATTTTAATTGTGCTATGTCATTTTCCAGCCACAGGTGACAAAAAAGAAAATATGTATTTCTTTATTATAATGTTTTTTGTAAGAGGGGTTAATTTAGTTTGCAGTTTCATCTTTAGCAGTAGGAATGCCCTTTATACAGAGCTTTTATCAAGCACCTTTGATGTGCCAGTATGACCACTGAAGAAGTGACCTGCATTTCTCAGATAGAGCTACCCATCTTTATAAATTTCCATTGCTATTTTGTGATAGGGTTTAGGATGGATTTGTTTTGATTTGGTATCTACAGTATTTAATTTTGCACTTGCTCCTGAATCTCATTTATAAGCAGAATGTTTCCAGCTGAATTAATCACCAAATAGCCATGCTTTTCTTTTGGCAAGAACCAGCTGAGTTAGACTCTGTCTAGCCCACACAGGTATTAGAGATAGCAGATATCCAGTTCTTCCCTCCACTGTGAAGCTCAGCAGAAGTCACAAGCAAGTATGGGAGCAGCTGAGAGCCATCAGTGTGGAGAGTGCACTCTTTCCCTTGGATTTGAGCTAACTCTGGTCCTTGTTTTAGCGATGATGCTGCCAGAACAAGATTCACTTGCCTCTCATGCTCTTGATGTCCTGGGCATCAACAGGCTCTATTGTGTCTGCTGTTTCATTTGACTCCTGGCCAGCTGTGTCCAGGGAGGTGACCCAGTGCTGAGGAGAAACAGCTGAAGGGCTACAGCTCAGGACCTGTTGAAGGTGATGTTGCTGTAACCCTGCTCAGCACAGCAAGAGCTGAGGAGCTGATGCAGAAGGGTGATAGGGAAGTCTGAAATCTGAATAGTCAATTGACTATTGACACATAGTCAATGCTTCCTCCAGCCACAATCAAAGTTTGGGAACCCCTTATTCAGTTGCTGATAAAACCTAGGGTCTTAAAACATATACAGGTGGTTTTATTTTTCTTGCAATATGAGTGTCCTGGTGTGCCTGAACCCTTACAGAAGGTGTAGCAGCAGTGCCAGCAGTCTCAGGGCACACAGCAGGCAGGCTGATGGAAATGCCTCTGTGAGGTTTTGTGCTGGGACATTTCTCCCTGACCTCCTCACTTCTCATTGCTAGTGTAACTGAAAAGCATATTTCTGCAGATGTGATACTGGGCAGCCCACGATGGAACCATGTCAGTGCCCCACACCCCAAGGTGCCAGCTTTCAGTCACACTGGGATGGCCACAGTAGTGTAAGTGGTAATAAACAGCTCTGCTTTGAATCTTCAATTAACCAGCCTACTAGATGTTAATGACAGTTCACATTTTCCTGCTTCATATTGCTCATAATCAATTTGAGTAACAGATTGCCACGGAAGACTGAATTAAACTATCTGTGACATTAATTCCATTTTTGTTTTATGTTTAATGATATAAAATTGCTAGCAGCTTTCTAGTTTTGAGTGGTGGATTTTCAAGAAAGCAAAGCTGTTCCAAGTTTCTTTAAAAAACAAATGAATGGAAGGATATTTAGTGGACTTTTCTCCTTGAAGATTTAGGTCCTGCCTAGGGATCTGGTGCGGCAAAGAATAAGGTGAGGAGAGAAGCTTCTTAGTGAGATTTTTTTTTTTTTTTCTGATTATTACTGAGTTGTTATGCTACTCTGGAAGAGAGGATGTGTATGTAGGGAACCTGTCTGTACCTAAGAGCCAGAGAACAGAAACATGGCATTACCACCTCCTGAGGTGTTTTTCTGGCATCACGTCAGCTCTGAGGCTGCAATAGGATGCTCACAAGAAGTAGGTCTTGTCAGTCACCTTTACTTCTTCGACAAACATTTGCTGCTTGTGGACACCATCACTCAACCCTCCAAATTTTACATTGATGGTCTATTTAGAGTGTGACTCACTGTTATTAACAATCTCTCCTGCTAGAAAAAAAAACAAGGGTTGGATATTTACTCTCTTTAGCTAGAGTCACAAGTGATTATGGCTCTTTATAAAACACTTCAGAAATAGTGATGATACCCTTCAGAAATAGTGATACATTGAAAAGTGTCAAACTGGCTCAGGAAGAAGTAAATTTCCCAACGACCCATCAAGTGATGAAGTCACGATGAGATGCCTGTTGAAGACAGAGGCTAATAAGCGCTCCATAGATAAAAAAGGATTATCCTTTTGTCTTAAAAATTAAAGTTCAAGTGGAGAGGTTTGAGGCTTTAATTTGTTGCTCTATCAGGGACTTGAAAATAAACTAATTTTATACACTGTTGTTCCTAGTTTATGTTGGATGTAGTTCATTAGTTCTTTGATTCACCTCATACATTGATCTTCAAAGATTCTAAAAGAATTACGCAAAGATTCAAAAAAATGTTTGTGGAATTCTCCCGTTTTGAGGAAGCTGAAATCTGATCTTACTACCCTTGTGTTATCTCCTCCCTTGACCCAAACCCCAAGACTCCTCCCCTGAAATGCCCGATAAAACCCACGACCCTACCCCTGCTCTCGCTCTCTGTGCTCACTTCCTCCCCGGCCCGGGTTGGGGGGGAATGAAATGGATTCTCGAGTTTAACAAAGAGATTGTTCCCGTCTGTTTCCCTGCCGGTGGTTGTACCTCCCTGGACGCGATGGTCACTGCTGCCACACACTGCAGTAAATCTGTATCGTCTTCGGCTGCTGTTGCATGTTTTGCTGCCACAGTGGAGGCTGCAAGACGCAGCTTGGGACTTTCGGTGCTTTTGAGAGGTTTCTCACCCACCAGGTGAGTTCAAGTTGTTCACACGTTAATTATTTCAAGTCAGACCCCAGGTGCTGAGACAGGACACAGCTGTTGGTCGAGGCTGGTTGTTGAGATCACTTTTTTGAACGCTACCGAGTGCAAACAAAAGCTTTTCAGCACTGATGGATTTCTTTGTCTCCCTGATGCTGCACAGTAGCTCCTGGCATGTAGATGTTAGCGAAAAGGATTCCTTTTGAGGAAAGGTCCAATACTCAGGTCCTTTGGCGTTCATCATTTTTCAAATATCTTATGTTATGTTTTACATATTTCACTCAAAGTTTCAAGCTTAAATTCAGTCATGCTTTTCAGCTCTAATACCTATGGGGTTTCATAAGTCTACTTTTAATTACTGGGGAATTCTACTTTTTAGGGATTTTTACTTTTCATAATACACTCTGGAATTCTCATGGGGTAATCGACTACTTTTTAACAGTCAACACAACTATAACGACATAAACGTAAGTAGGCCGGTAATAAACTATAAGCAACAGCACTTTGAATCCATCTTTCCTAACAAAAATTCTCTTCATTTGTCTTTTCTGGCTATACAGCTCTAGCTGAAAGTGAAGGAGCCTATCAGTGCATCAGAAACATAGAAGGGATATTTTTCTCTGACAGTGTCATTTTTATAGAAAGCTAATATTTCAGTTCTGGAAGCAGCCACTCTCAGTGCTGTCATTTCTGTAATTCTGATGGAAAATCTCATGATAGCATTTTCTTTTCAAAACCCATCTTCTGGAGAATGTGGTCTCATAATCTGTCATACTTTTATTTCACTTGTTAAGACTTTAAACATCAAAGAATACTTTAGGTTCTGTATGTAATTATTTGAAGTACATAATTATTTTAAATATTTGTGATTCTCTTTATGCCTATGTCTTCATGAAGTGTGAGTTTAAATTGTGATTTTACATTCAAGGGATGACTTTTACTTCATAGTTTAATTTTTCTTTTTAATGATTGTTCATAACAATTTTCCATTCTGACATTATGTTACAGTGTAACACATTATCCAGTCTATTAGCAGATAATTTTCTCAGTTTGGAAAAATGCCAGCATCTCTTTAAATATGCTTTGAGCATACAAATTAAACTTCAACAGCTCTTGGCCAGGTGATTGACACAAGGAAAACCTCAGGATAAGGGATAGCAGGAGACCCCAGAAACCAGCTGCAATTTGCAAGGATTCTGCTGAAGCAGCTGGTCCTCGAACCAGCAGGCTTTGGTTGTCTCTTGCAATCTCTTCCCCTCAAGGCAGTTCCTCCTGAGGCACGATATGCCCAGTGGGTTATTGTTTTAAACACAATTTGCAGGTGGATTTCCCCAGGGTCCCTGGTGCTGCAGCAAACAAAGTCAATACTGCAGGACATCTGCTGCCCTGCTGCAGGATGGTTCTCATGTCGGCCCAGCCCTGGTCATGAGTTTCACAGCACGAGCTTTGCCTGGCACTCAGGGATCCTTTTCTGTGATAGCAAAGGAATAAAAAATGAAACTGCACATGTGCAGCCAGGTGAGCCACGCTGCACACGGAGCCTTGCCAAGCCAGGGATGATGCTGTCTCCAGTTACTGCCGCCATACTGGCACCTGATCCAGCAAGAAGAGCCTTTGCTTTTGTGACAGTTGTTTCAAACACTGGAGGATGAGGAAAGTGCAGCAATAAAAATGCCCACATCTTCTGACAGCTGGTGCACTCCCACGGGTACCTTCCCTGGAGCAGGACACGCACGGGCCATGGTCTGTCACAGGGTCACCTGCCTGCTGCAGTGACCTTCCAGTGCTCCAGCCACCCATCAAGGTCATACTTGTAGTTAGCAAAATATAAAATTGATTAGAATTAACAGAGATAAATAATTTGAAATGGAAATGCGATTGAGATGAGATGATGAAGAAATTAATATTGACTCTAATGAGGTAACTTAAAATACTTCAAATTGAGATTACTTTGATTCCTTATACTAATTGCCAAACTTTAAATATGCAACAGGGTTGAAATTTAGGAAGACATTGTTGGCACCCTTGAGTCATCCTTCCATGGTTGCATTTGAGCAGCCAGACAGTGACATGCCATACAAGACCTCTTAGCTTTCACAGCCTCATTCAGATGGAAACTCTAGAACATAGAAAAAAACAGAACCAAAATTTCTCCTGACCTCCACTGGTCCAAAGCATCACTATTCATATTTAGTGACATGTCATATTTAGTGACAACAAAGAAATACCTGACAAACTTGTTCTCCAACTACATGAAGAAATATTTTCAGCTAAAACAAAATAGTTAGAACAAGAAAACTGTTTTCTATATACCTTTTCCCATAGTCCCTAAAGATTAATTACATAGGAAAGAAATATTTATGGAGAAGATTTTCTTTAAAGCCACTGTTTTTAATTCTGCTTTCAGCAAAAGATATTCCATGTGATTTGACCAGTTTTCTGAGCCTTTTTCTTTAAAAAAAATCAACTAAAAAAATTCTTGAATTCAACTTCTACATACTACCCTAGGTAGTTCTGTAGGCAGGTGATGTACTGGGAAGGTGATGTGCTTCTGATGTCTCCTGAGGTAAACAGAAGGCACAGCTCATCAGAGGACCTAGCACAGCAGTCTGGCCAGCCAGGAGCAGCATGGTGAGAGGCTGGTGCTGAGATGTCTCAGATCCTCCATGGGTACAGCATCTGGCAATGTGTAATGGGCTGCCAGGGGTCAACAGGTTATGGTCACAGTCTGTAAAAGAGGAACATGGGTGCTTGCCCTGAAACAAATCAATTCCAGCTGCCCATCACATGGGGGCTTGCTGAAAGTGAGAAGGGATCGTCAGTGTGTCATCTGAGACCAGCAAGTGAGAAATTACATATCGCCATTGTAAAGTGTTTAATCACTGCTCACATTTTGTGTTTACCTTTACACTGATCTTTAAAGAGCCACTTGAGCTGCACTGAGTCAAGCCTCTGGGCTGGTTCATGGACTCATGGCATGCAGAGCAGCAGAACTTGGCAGGTGCTCTGGAAGAAGCTTGTCACCTTCCAAAGTGTGGGGGAGTATTTCTCAGTTATTTTCTGAGATGCCTCATGGCCCAGCAGCAGCAGCAGCAAGACTAAACTTTGCAGCCTCAGGGCTGAACCACTGGGACTAACCTACCTTTAGCTCAGGTAAGGGAGGAGCTAGCTCACAGAAATATGGGAAGACAGTTCATTTTCTTTGTTCTAATTGCCCTTTCATCATGAAAACCTGGCTTCTTCACTTGAGAGAATTCTCCCAGAGATTGAGGACTGTCCACATAGTCTTTCTGTGTAGGAACTCCACTGTCTGGTAGTATTGTATCTTGTAGTTTTCAGAGGTGCAGCTGTAGAAGATGTGCAGCAGAAATACCATTATTTTTCTTTCCTGCTGTGTCCATGGTTCACGTAAGAGTTCTCATATGATTGCTGCTCTCTGGTCCCTCAAGAGAATGGAACAGGCAGCTTGAATCCATGTCATCTTAATCATGCACAGCTTCATTATACAATTCTCTTTCTGTGGGGAAGGTAGAGGAAGAGCAGCCTCTTCTCACACAGTGCTCATGACTATTGCTTCTCTGGGCAAGGCTCTCGATGGATGGACTGTGGCAGCCAGAAGCACTAAAGCAGGAGCAGAGAAATGCCTCAAGGGCCAGCTATGGCACCTGGCACAGCCTTGCAGAGGGCGCTTGGCAGTGGGTCAGACCAAGATCCCCTGCCATCTCCTCATCCTGCTGCATGGGTGGATCCCTGCTGTGTCTGCTGCTGGGATCTGTGGCACCTTGGAAATCCAAAGTGGGGCACACCTGGAACATCTGCATCCCCTCTGTCCTGCCTCGAGCTGTCTGCATGACCGGGCATAGCCCTCTTTCCCCTGGCACTGGGGGAGCTGGGCCCATCTGCCCCAGGGGTGGCTGACCATGCTGCTGCCCCCAGCAGAACCTAGCCCGGCCCAAGCACCTTGCCTGCCATTACTCCATCACTGCTGGCTGTCTAAAATAGCAATCCTCATGATGTTATTAGCTCTAATTGGTCATTAGGCCCTCAAAAGGGCAGGCTGTGCTACGAGGGAATGGGTGCAGGTGCCCTGACAGCTGCAGCAGTGGCTCTGTGTCCTGTCCCATCAGGGCTGCAATCTGCTATCCTTTCCACGCCCTGAGTCAGAATACATGAATGCAATAAATTAAGCCCTGCATGTCTGATGGGAACATCCTCCCTGGAGGATCTGTGCTGCTCATGGGCTGGTGGGTTTTACCAGCCCCAGAAACATGCCCTGGAGTGCCCACAGAGCTGCCAGGGACTGTCTGGTCTGAGCCTAGCATTGTTATCTGATCTTTTATCTGAGTTACAGAGCGCAGAAGAGCTGTCTTGGGGATTTTCTGGGGACATGGAAACTCTATATGCTTTGACTGGCACTGCTTTTAGAAAAGTGTGATAGACTTATTGTGGGAAAATGGATTCCTTGAGCTGTAATTTTGCAGTTCTCTCCAATATGATTTTTTGTTTGCATCATATACAATTCTGGCACAGATGCATGGTGTGCTTTTAGACACCTTATTCCTCAGCCTGTTATGCTTCTGTCCTGTATTATCAGCAGAAAAGAAATGCTCTTGTATATTTTCACTATGATAAAGCTTTTAGTCTACTGTTTCCTTTTTACTTTCCTAACTTAATGTTCAAGTGCTTTTTTTTAAAAAAATATTAATCAACAAATTACTTTGGTAGGTTTGAGGTGACCTTGTTATTTTCACAAATACCCCAACAATTTGTAATAAACATCTTCAGTCTAAAACCTAAGATAGCTGGCAGCTATGTCTCTGTAAATAGCAACTTTTCCATGGTACCCTCCGGACTTTCTTAGCAGCATAAACACTTTGGTTAAAATAGCTGATATTTTTGTCATCTTTTCCTCTACAGATTCTCAGTGCTGTCCTGTGCTTTGCCTCTGGGAAACAGAGGTGAACAAGAGTGTGATGAAAATTAACAGCTGATAAACTAAATATCTGAAAACACTGGCCCTTCTCCTGGTGCTTTATTCAAAAATGAAACCTTTGCTTTTCTTGAGTTAAGTGAAAAACCTCATAGCCCCAGTGAAAGTGATCTCTATCAACACCAGATACAACTCTGGGTAACGCAGAGAAATTCAGCAAGACTCTCCTAAAGGAAGGAAGAGCATGATAATCTGACTGATTTTGTCCTTTGACAGGGTATCACTGAAAATAACTGACCCAGGGAAAGAAACTGCCAAGTACTCTCAACAAGGCAAAGCAATAAGTTTGCCAAATACCATGAGTGATTCCAGGTCCAGGGGAGGTCTCAGCTCAAGCCATGGAGAGCTGTTCTGCTGTGTTCAGAGCACTGCAGGTCCCCAGCTGGCTGTGGGCTGGTCCTGCAGTGGTGACAGGGATGTCAGCAGCCCAGCTGTGACCCTGTGAGATCAAGATTGTTTCCACAGTTGCCTGTTCTGATAAAAGCTGCCCAACTGACTGACCACAGGCACATCTTGGTCTCTGCCTGCACTGCTGAATGGTTTTTCAGCTTGCCTGTTCTGAATTACCTCCCTCGGAGAAATTCTGTATTCAGGCCCATGGGTGGCATGATGCCATGGACAGTTCAGGGACACTGAGGTCCCCATGGTGTGTGGGGGACCTCTCTACAGCCCCGCTGCATGGCATCAGTGTCAGATACCTCTGAGTTTTGCAAGTAATAATAGGAAAAAAGAAGTACTGCCTCGTACAGGTAGTAATGTACATCTAA
This sequence comes from Rhadina sibilatrix, assembly GCA_013400275.1. Classification (NCBI taxonomy): domain Eukaryota; kingdom Metazoa; phylum Chordata; class Aves; order Passeriformes; family Phylloscopidae; genus Rhadina; species Rhadina sibilatrix. Next base: position 6,831 of record VWYO01005037.1, on the reverse strand, counting down.
ACACACATCTCATTTTACACTTTCAGTGCTACACTCATTGACAAATACAGCAGCCTGTAGGTTGTTAAACAATCTGAAGTTAATTTTTTTCCTAATAGAAGAATACCAAAGGGTTAGGATTAGGATTAGATTTACATCAACTTCAGTTTTGATGTAAAAAGCAGAATTAATCTCTTACTAAATATTCCAAAGCTTTAAAAATACACTTAAAAATTGGTTCATTGCCTTATTTAATCCTAAATTTCAAAGAAAGTGATATCATGACTCACGCTTGCTTGTATTGTCTAACATTATTCCCAGAAAGACTAATCAACAGATTTGATGCAAAAGATTAATTACAGTCCTCTCAGGAGACAATTTGTTTACTAAACAACCAGCCATATGCAAATTCCTGGTTTACCATGGCATGTTTAATGGCTTCTTGAGGGAGTGTAACAGTTTGTTTATGTTTTCACACAATTACTTCAGTTGACAAGTTGCTTTCAGGGAAGAGGTAGAACTTGGAAGTGGTTGAACTTTATTGTCCAATGCACTGAAGGAAGACACTTTCTGTGTAAACCAAATGGAGCTGGCTTCTGCATTCATTTCTAGGATAAAAAGCCAGGCCAACCCCTTTTTTACACTGTTTTCAACGAGCACTTTGCTGTGCAGACATTGTATAAAAGCCAGTGAAGGGAATTGCAGCTGGGAGTGTGCATAGGGTGTGAACTGACTGGTAAACCAAACATGCAAAAATCAACACAAGTGAAAGATGGGGAACACAGCACAATTTGGGGGGGTTCCTTCAGCACCCAGTTTAAGGAGGGGACTAAGTGATCAGCACGTGTTGAATATGGATATAGGTTGTGGGTGATGGGAATGGGGGTCCTGCAGACCCTGTGTGCAGACAAAGCCAGAAAAGTCCAGCCTCCCAGCAGAGCAAAGAGCCATGCAGGAGAGAGAGGTGTCAAGTCATCAGACATTTTAAAATGTTTTTCCCCTCAACTTTACCTTTCTGTACAATTGATTTAAAATTAAATTTCGTATGAAAAGACAGCTTATGGGATAAAAATGGCCAAGGACTAATTCCCTGTAAGAGTATGGGACTATGTAGCGGAATAACAGCTCATTTAGAATTAACAGCTTCAAAAATTGATGCATTGTTCACTTGTTTTTATTGGTAATTGTGTTACAAACCATTTTATGGTTCTGATTTAGGTCATTGCACAAATGTTTGGCTGTACTTTTCAGCCTCCTGGAGAAAAGCAACACTCTAGTGTTTTCCCATGTGGAGATGTGGCACTGAGTGCTGATGAGATAATAGAATCACCAAGAATCTCCTGAGGGGAAAGAGACACACGAGGATCATCCATCCCAGCCCCTGTCCCTGCCCAGAGCCCCAACAATCCCCCCTGGGCATCCCTGGCAGCGCTGCCCAAAGGCTCCTGGAGCTCTGGCAGCCTCGGGGCCGTGCCCATTCCCTGGGGAGCTGTTCCAGTGCTTATCCCACCCTCTGGGGGAGGAACCTTTCCCTGAGATCCAGCCTGACCCTCCCTGGCACAGCTCCAGCCCTTCCCTGGCTGCTGTCCCTGTCCCAGAGCAGAGACTGGAGCTGCCCCTCTGCTGTCCCTTGGGAGGAGCTGAAGCCTCCTGACCTCAGTCTTCACTTCTCCAGCTGAGCAAACCAAGTGTCCTCAGCCTCTACTCCTGTGGCCCCTCCAGACCCTTCACCATCTCTGTGTCCTTCTTTTGGACACTCTGTAATAGCTTTGTATGTATATAAATTACTGCAATGTAATTTCTTACATTGCAGTGCTGCAAACTGCACACAGTAATACTTGCCCTAAGTGCTGATCATTTTGGAGAAACAATTTGGGTTAACTAGGCAGGGTAACACTTTGGTGCTCAAAGTGTTACCCTGCCTAGTCTAGGAAACATGGCTGGAGCGTGTTTTTTAAAAACCTCTGTGTCCTTGCACAGTAAGACTTTACTCAAATAGCTGCTAGAATATTGAAGCTCTGAAAATCAGCCTGTGGTTTTTTTCAGCATCCCTTTCTTTGCTTTGCATGACTATACGTACTATTAAAAATGTGTCGTTTTGATGCTGTCCTCTAATTAACTTTTAATTGTTTCCTAGTTATTAGTATTTCAAATATATTTATTCTTGCAACAGGACCCACCTTTTGGGGACATCTTGGTACTGAGAATTCTATTTACATGTATATACAATGAACATAACATGTATTCATTAAATATTGATGTAATATTGTATGCTCTTTACATGCATATAAAATATATACTCTGTGTACAACATGCATGTGTTCATTTGTGGAACCATCTACAGGAATCTTGCATAGTCAGAGGTGTTTCAGCTGTAAAGGAAAAGTAAAAGCAATCCTGCTGCATAATCTTGTAACGACAGCCAAATAAGTCAACTTTTATTCCCAGCCTTCTTTCTTTGTATGCCTGGAAATATATTTTGCGTAACATTTTAAAATCAGGACATTTATGACAATTGTAATTAATCTCAAATTGCTAGAAGTGCAATTTCAGTGGCTGAACTTAGTATTTACAGCATCACAAGTTTCCTATACTATTAATTTCTTAGCATTCTCTACCCCACCAACACAGGTGATATTGATACACAGAAACCATCTGGAAGTCTGTAAAATTTGATGTTGGAAAGGGAATTCAGCAGGCCTGGAAAACAACTTTAAAAATACCTAAGTTTTCAATAAATTAGGAAAACAGGCACCGTGTAAAGGGTAAAACCATTTATTTCTTTTTTGACTCAGAAAATTTTAAACTTTTTTGATTAAAATGACTAAATTTTCTGTAATTTTCTGTATGACATATACCAACAGACAGGATGCATATAAAGCTCTACAAATCCAGGCTGAGAACCTTGACATGGTGCATTTTTAAGTGATGCTAGTGGCTTCCCACATCCATCCCCCATATTCAGGATGACTGACATATTGTGATAAGCAGAAGAGCTGCAGATGAAAAATTAAAAGTAAACTTGTGCGATCCAATAGCAAACAGTCTGGCTGTCCTCAGCTGTGGAGAATAAAACGAGCGTCATTAGTGGGAAAATGCAAGAGCTATCTTGAGAGATTCCATAAGCTTTTTTCAGAGGCCCTTTGGGAGATGTTGAAATGGCTACAAAATGTCCCGAAGAGCTGCCGGTCACCTGCAGGTGACAGCAGCACCCTTTGCCCCCCAGGCCACGGCTGAGCTGCAGCTGCAGCATCTCCTCGGCAGTCCGGCACTGCCCCGTTAGCTCCAGGGCTGGGGGTCCCTCACCCCGGGGCTCTTCTGTGCCCCAGGACCGACCCTGGGGATCCCTGAGCCTGGGCCCCTCCTGTGCCCCAGTGCTGCTGTTGGGATCCCTCACCCAGGGCCCCTCCTGTGCCCCAGTGCTGACAACAAGGTTGTGTGGGCAATTCCCTTTTGGGCCATTTGCTTAAAAGTTGGACTTGATGATCCTTGTGGGTCCCTTCCAACCCAGAATAGTCCGTGAATCTAGACTCTGTGGTGCTGCAAGCAAACTAACGGCCTGGGCACTGCAGGGAACCACTCCCCCCTCTGTTCTTAGTCTGTGCTTTGGATCTCTGTGTGATTCTTACTCCAGAGGATGCTCACACAGTCACAGCCTTTGCAGTTGGTACTCAATCTTCCCATTTTAATAAAATATAGATAAGACTGGACACTTTTCTTAAAAGCTAAATGTATTATATGACTTATTGGAGCAGTTATACTGGCACTTTACACAGCAATTTTATTGCCATCTCAGCAAGTGTCATTTTAGCATAATTGCTTCTCAAGTAATATAGGACGGTTGCAGATATATATTATGTAATCACAAGAAAATGTTAATAAAGAGGCTTTTTCCAGCCTTTTGAGGGATTTCTTTTTCAGGCAGCGAAGCCTCACTGGAACTAGGCTAATTAATGTCAACTTTAATGTGGAAAATATTTTTATCAATTGCTTTGATACCAGGAAATGTATGATGATTTTTCTTTTTAACCCTGAAGAAAAAATATTTGGCAAGCCAGTTAGTCAGACGTATGGAGGTCTTGTACCAGTATTGGTATTTTGGATAAGAATTTATGAACCTGGATATCTATAGGTGTCTTTTAGAGCCTTTGTTTGATATATTTCTCACTGTTCTCCCACATTCAGGAGACGCTTGCCTCAAGATCTGCCCAGCCTAGTTCACTCTCCTGGAACACCCCCTCACTTCAACAGGTCCTGGAGGAGGTGAGTCCCTCTCTGTGCTGCCAAGTTGTCCCCTTCCAGGAGGGAAATGGATGAATTTTAACCACATCATCATCCCATTTAAACTGGTACCAACTAAAAAGTAGCTGCCAATTGACTGAAACCTGGTGTTTTGCTAAAGTATATTTATGTGTGTGTACAGATGCTAGGAAAACCCAGGCCTGAATAGCGTGGAATTGGTGATGCAACATAATTCATCTGTCAGGAGACAGCATTACTGAGTGGAAAGTAACAGTGTCAGTAAGTTTTGGGTACTATCAAGCACAAATTACTGCATGGTTTGTTATTATCATCAGCTTTATTCCCTGCTTTCAGCATTTCACATCAATCTCAGTGCAAAGTGACAGACAGCTGGGAGATCTGATGACATTACATGAAAATTATACAAGCCAGAGAGAATAAATGTTTTCCATCTATCTTTCTATCAGTGGCCTTGGGAAAGATCAACTGCAGATAAATAACATTCAGCTCCACCAGGCGTCACCACTTATATCTGAGGAACATGAATTCCAGGAGATGATGGAGTTTGGATTAACCTCTTTCAGTGCTCTGGAGTGTTGAGGTGGGATGGTTATTCACAACATTAGGGCCTGGCCCACTGCCTCCACCCTCTACCACACTCTATCCCACTGGCTGGGTAATCGCTACTGGACATTGTGCTTATTGAAATATGGAACCTTATTACCAAAGTTTGGATGGCCTATTTATCTTAACTGCACAGCAAGCATGTTTATATAACTTGTGAAAATTGTCAGTGTGTGGACAGCAAAAAAAGCTGTATCTTAATTTATACAAATTAATTAATGCTATGTACGAAGTTCAATAAAATAGATGGCTGTTTTGCCCATGGCAAGGGTTAGTTACACAACTAAAACAAGTCATTACTGTGGTAACTAGAGATCTTTCCAGGTATAAGTCACAAACTGAACTGCAGAATTTGTAATTTCAGTAGCATTTAAGAATAATCATCTATTGGAAAGACAAAAAAAAATTCTAAGTAAAACCATCATTTTCCCAATGTGTTAAACCAATTTGTATAAAGAACTGACCGTTTTGGGGATGAAGCAGTGGTTGAGGTGTCCCAGTACTACCACTCAGTATGTGGATGCTCTCATCTTTAAGGGTGAAATGTTGTGTATACTCTGCTGTTTTGCAGAATTTCAGCTCCTTGCTCTGAGCCCCTGGGAGTCAGCAGGGATTAAATTGTACATGTGGAAGAGGGCGAGTGTGCTCCTGTGCCCATTACTAATTCTTATTTTTAGTCCTGCATGGATGCACAGCAGTTAGAGCTGTCACTGCAGTGTCTGACCTGGCAGCCTGGCCCTGCCCAGCACATGGGTCCTGGAGCATTGGGTCCCCTGGCACTGCTGCACACGGGTGGGCTGAGAGCAGCCCTCTGCTGCTCCCAACTCCTGGGGAACATCCCAGTGCTGTGACCATGCCATCTCCCATGGCTGGGGGCTTGCAGAGCTCAGAACCTGCAGCCCCACAAGCTGTGTCTGGGGCTGTGCCCCAGCACAGCTCACAGCTGGTGACTGCGGTGGGTGCTGAGGTGGTGGGGCATTTCTGGCCCGTGATTTGCTGCAGGCTGTAATGCCTGACTCAGAAAACACTACTCTGGGTAGGGATAGAAATAAGTCAAGGTGATCCTTGGCTAAATTTGGAGTTGCTCTGGCTTTGAAAAATAAAAAACAAAAGCCATAAAAAGCAAAGTCAGAATCCCACTCAATACACAGGACAAAGTGGATTTTGAATCTTCCCTTCCATTTCACATCTGGTCACAAAGCTACTCTTGATCTTGACTTGGACAGGGAAACTGCTGCTACAGCAGAAAGTCTGGGAAGTGACATAGCTGAATTCCTAAAAGGGAATTTAATCCTTAATTCATATATAAAAAACATACACACACCTATTTTGCGTAAGAAAATTGATAAGGAGCAGCAGGAGATGTAAATTGCACAAAAATTATTTAGGTTTATCAAGACCAGAGGTGCCTGTGATGATCTTCAAATGGTACAAAAAGATTGTGGTGTGAATGGAGAATAAGATGACAGGCAAAATTCAGTTTTGACATATGCAAAGTAATTTACATAGAGGAATTAATTGGAAGAATTCATACTCCTGGCTAGGCTCTAAATTAACTGCATTAACCCAGAAAAAGAGATCTTTGTATCACTGGGAAAGCTCAAAGACTTAACATGTAGGTACTTTCTAAGTAGCAAGAGTCATTAGAATGCAGAGGGAACAGGATAAAAGAATACTGGAAGTATTGGGAAGCTGTCAAAGAAATCACTGTTACACACTCACCCTAAATAATCTAGTTTAGGTTAGTGTGTCTCAAAAAGGATGTAGATGGAATGACTGGATTCAGAGTTCAGTTCTGGAAATACCTAAGTTCTTGGAGAGAATTTATGGACTCAGCAGAGCTGAAATGGCCTGAATTTATTGTTAGGTGAAATGATTAAGTGGGAGATCTAATAAACATAAGAAGTAATAAGCAGCCTTATGAAATTCAGTTGTAGGTGTCTACACATCCTTTATCATGGAGCAGAAAACAGAAGGTTTGTCATT
>VWYO01005032.1:17295-40627 GCA_013400275.1 Rhadina sibilatrix | reverse complement strand
CAAAGTCATTATATTTCTAGAAAAGGAAAATTGGGTTGTTGGCTTCTCTTCCTTTTTTTTTTTTTTTTTTTTTTTCCTATTGTTTTTTTTTTTTTTTTTTTTTTTCCTATTGTTTTTTTTTTTTTTTTTTTTTTTCCTATTGTTTTTTTTTTTTTTTTTTTTTTTCCTATTGTTTTTTTTTTTTTTTTTTTTTTTCCTATTGTTTTTTTTTTTTTTTTTTTTTTTCCTATTGTTTTTTTTTTTTTTTTTTTTTTTCCTATTGTTTTTTTTTTTTTTTTTTTTTTTAATTTGCCTAATGGTGTTTTTCTTTCTGTTTGTATTTTTTCAATTTTTTTTACTTTTTTCTAGATATATATTTGCTTTTTCAAGCAAAAATCAGGCCTCTGATCCTTTGCTTCGGCATACAGGTTCCTGTCCAAGGAATAGTACTGTGTCAAATCTCACAGAAACTGATAACTGTGCTCCAAGCTGTTGTTATTCTTATTATTTCTGACTTTGAATTATGGTTCTGACCTAGTGGTCAGGTAATAATTGATTTGATTTGCATAATCTGCAGCAATCAGTTCTGGAATTTTCATGAAGAAAAAGAAGAAAGAGGAAAAAAAAATAAAAGGCAGAACCTCACATAAAGAGAGGCAGACAGAAGTGTCACCATTTTTTTTAATCGCTAATTCTGATCTTAGTACAAATTGTCACAATATATTACTGCATTCTTCAGGACTTCACAAACCCTGATTCTAATGTTTAACCTAGTTTCTACCCATTGCAGTTTAACATTAAAACCTCTCTCCTTCTGCTTGAGTCATAATAGAGATAATTCATTCTGATGTTACTAGTGAAAATTGCAGGCAAGCATCTCATCTCTATGATTATGCTGTTAGTTAGAACACCTTCTTATTTTTTAACCTTATTACAGAAATTATGATTTTCAAGTGCTTCACGGGGTTTGATGCTCTCCTATGAACTTTGAGTCATTACTTAGTTTGCCTTGAAACATAGTTTTGAAATGGATTATGGATGCTTCCTGCTGTCAAAGCCACATGAACCTTTGTAAACAAGGAAATAATGATTTTTTCACTGTATAATATTTTTCTTCACGGAAAAAAAAAAGAAAAAAAAAAACAAAACAAAACAAAACAAAAAAACCTTAAGTGCAGTATTGTTCATACAGAATAGGATATAATTTACTCTGATACATTTAGCAATCATCATCATTCAAACAAATAATTTATCATCATACTGCTTAGCAGGCAGAAGACGAAACAACATTTATTTTCCCTTTACCCTCCTATATACTCATGACAGATACAAATCCACTCACAAACTGAAATTAATAGGCTAAATTGAATCTTTTGCAACATCAAGAGACAGATAAATTATAAACCATCGATTGCTCCTTTGAAGTTCCTTTTCACAATATCATGGTTCAAGCAGCACCAATGTTCTCAGAATCAGTGATCACATATTGCTTAATCCTGGAATCTTCAGAGCTCCTGCAAGGTGATTTGAGCAATGTGAAACAACACCACTTCACAAGGGAAGAAGCCTATTTCTCTCGCATTTTTCTCACTCCTCTCTCTCACAGCTGCTGCACAGCATTCTTTGCCCTTTCTTAAATACATTTTCACAGCGACGTCATCAGCGTTACTGATGGACTCAACCTTGGCAAGCCATGATCTGTTTTAGAGCCATCTGGAATTCACTCTCTTCAGCCTGGGGGAAGGCAGCTCCTGATCTCTTCTGAGACTTAAACTTTGGCACTTAAACCCAATATAGCACCAGATAAGAGACAATTATACAGTGCAACATCTGTTGATGCCTTAAGTTTTAGCTTTCATGTTTTTCAGAATCCATGCTGTGTGTAGTTCTGAGCTTCATATTTAGTGTTAGTCAGCTCTCTTCACAGAGTAGGTGGACAGAAAAATCCTTTTCCTGCTGGAGACCAAGAGCAAGTTTTGGTACAAGTTTTCAGGCCCAAAAGCATAAACAACAGTGGACTGAAGAGAGAAAACAAGGAGGATGGGACCTCATAATCTGAAGCTGTAATTGGAACAACTAAACCCCAATATGGATATGGACCAAAACTTATAAACGTGTGAGACCTCGTGACCAGTCGTGCATTTTGTGACCATTTTGGGTCCACTTTGGGTGTAGCCATGGCCAGGCTCTTGTATTGCCCTGTATCCTTTAAGACCTTTTAATAAATACCTCCTTTATTCTCTAGCTCTGTCCAGTCCCTGTTCCAGGTCAGCCTTGTTGCCAGTGCTCAAAATCATGGTGCATCTCAACCCAGAGCCTAATGAGGAACCATGACAGGTTTCTGGCACCCCAAGGTGTTCTTCACGCACAAAACGGAAAATCATCCATAGAAGGGTGATCTGGGAGACTTCACAGAGCAAAGTCCTGTGAGCTCACAGCCCTTTTCATGAATCCTATTGCTCCTAGTCTGGCCTTGAAAAGAGGCAAACCCTAGCACAGACGTATGTCAAGTACACACTTGTATTTCAGGTACAACCCTTCTTTCCTCAAGATGTTTGATATGTCAGTTGTGTTTAACTCTTTAAACTCCCCTCTTTAACTCTTCTTCCAGCCACACCAAGTCACAGGTCATCCTTGCCACATTTATCGTTTTACAGCTTTTCTTGCATGGTTTCTCTCCAGACACAGCATCACCAAGCAGCATCCTCTAGCTCCTTGTAAATCCTAAGGAATACTCCCTTTCCTTATAGTTAAAACTATCCTTTGAAGCTTAATTCCTTTCTTTTCTTATTCTTTGCTCTGTGTCATAAACTACTCTGCTTCTACGACATGGATGAAAGCCTTCTTACAAGGGCTTCTTACAAGCCCTTCTTACCACGTGGATCAAACATACATATGACAATCAAGTTACAATCAATTTAGGATGATATGCACAGAGGTCCAAGACATAAAAGGGAACAGAAGATGCTCTTGTTGAGTAATAAGGTTCAGAGGTGACCCCACTGCTTTCTGAAATCCTCAGGAAGTTCAGGTGTGGCTAGATCCAATCTTAGTCTTGGAGCTGGACAATGATTCATAACTAAAGAAATTAACTGCATGGATTTAATTAGTATTAATTTAGCTAGGTCTCAGCAATTTACTGAGGATCTATTGTGAGTAAGGACTCTCTTCACTTATGGATGAAGGAGAATCTCTCAGTCTCAAGTAAGGAATCTCAGGCCTTGAGAGGTGTCCCAGCTCAAGGGGAGATTCACTGGCAGGCAGTCCAGTTGCAATTTACAAAGAGCTCAAACTGGACTCATCCAAAGATCTGTTAGCAAAAAACTCTCCCTGCTTCAAGGAGCAACCTTGAGAGGTTTCACAGCCAACAGGGCGATCACGGCCATGCAGCCACATTGCCTAGAAGGGGGAGCTCAAAGAAGGCTCACTTTGGGCAATCACATTCATGGGATGCAGTAGTTGGCTGGTGGTCAGATTGCATACCAAGGAAAGGGTGTGCATGATACACCTTGTGTCCTCAGTCTTCCCTGCTCCTTCATTAGTGATTCTTGGTGAAACCATGCACTATTCATGTGTTAATCTCACAGCTGATGTCCCAAGCTCATATGCATCAAGGCTCATGGAGCCACTCTGCCCCTTTGTGGACTTCTTAGGGAACTCTTGGCCTGTGTCCCAGTCCTTTACCACTTTTGGAGCCTCTACCAAATTATTGCTAGTTTGGTTAAGGGGGTCAAGTGCATCCATCACTCCAGCTTACACACACAGATAACATCAAATGTCAGATGACACATCTGACTTCTCCAGGATGGATGGAGGATGTCTGCTGGCCAGGATAGTTTGTTTTACTATCAGTTTTTTGGCATCCCTGAGCATAAACTGCTTTCTGGGACTGTTATTTTTCTGACTGTGTGCCAGTGTGAACATACCAACCATCCTTTGAGCTCTCTTGCTCTCTTCCATGGTAGATTTTTCAGTGGTCATGTTTTCAGTCATAGCAGTCAAATCCCTTCTGTCAGAGAAAAGCCAAATGTTTTATTATCTGAGGCAAAAAATTCATTGATATATGACTTCTTGATGTACTGTCTTTGATTTCCTTCTGTTGTAGGGGAGTGAACTTGATATATGTTTAAGTTGTAGCCTTTTTTGGTCCTGTGTTTCTAGACTGCTTCTAATATCCCTGGACAATTAGATGAATGTGTTTGCAAAGGTAAAATGGCTAGAAACAGTGTGTGGTATTCAATTAGTTACCCATAATTACATCATTATAAGTCAGGACAGACTGTCCCATACAAAAAATAGGATCAGGAAAAGGCTGACCCAAAAATCTCACGGAATGCTGTGAGTCTCTCAGTGTCAAAATCATTCACAGTTCATTTTTTTGCCTTTACTTTCTTTTTCATTTTTCTCTGATGAAAGTGAAAAGCAGGAAGTTAGTATGAAAAAGTAATTGTTCTGTTAGAACAAGTCTGTCAAAACACAATTTCCATTTTCAAATCAGGCTGTTTCTATATGAATCTGACTTTGCAACAAAGCTCTGTCCAGTCACATATGAGGAAACACTCAAGGAGGTTGTGACATAGGCAGAAATAAAGGGGTTTGATAAGAGGTTAGAAAAGTACTCTGTGTAAATCAGAATAGCTGTAGATTTTCCTGCCTTGGGACCAGGAAACAGAGGAGTTAGCCCTGTTTTCTGAGGGGGTTTTTGTCATTTTACTGGAGCTAGCCAAACCAACTATCAGTGTTACTCAGTAGTAATTATTCTACTAATACAGCATAGTCCACAAAAGATGTCTGAAAGGTCTAAGGCTATAACTCTTTAATCACAGATTTATAATCTGTTACCCTCTTATACTAGAATAGAGAATTAATGCAGTGTTAGAGCAAATGATAGAAGATTTACACAAACCAAAAAATCTGTCATTATCTCATGATATTAATTAGCTAGAGGTTTGTTCTTTTTGTTATTTTTCTATTGTGACACTACCTTAAAGGTTTTCTTCTTTTTGAGCTACTTATATATGTTTACAATGGCATTTATGAAATATCACACCTTGATTACCTGATCCAAGAGAAGTTAGCAAAAGGGGTGTTTTTTCATTATATTCCTTGTGCATCTCAGCTATTCTGATCTGACTTGCCATAATTATAATTCTAAAACAAAATGTTCTATATATTGAGTAATAGCCTGTGATGTTGATTGAAAGCAATTCATTTACCAGGTTTCTACAAGAATTAGAAACACACACAGAGGAAGCAACAATTTTCTGTTTGCACATTCTATTTGGATTTTGTTTGTGCTCCACAGCTGCATCCTTTGTGTCCAAGGGGGTCCTGCTCTATGTATAATTGCATATATAAAAAGTATAAAACTAGAAAACAGCCAGCAATTCCCCACTACTTAGAGATTTGAGTTGTTGTGAGTGAGTTGTTGTTTTGTTAGGTGTTTTTTGGGGTTTGTTGGTTTTTTGGGGTTTTTTTAATCAACCCTGGGCATCCTACAACATAGGCTTCAGCCTATAGAGGAGGAAAGAATCTTGTTGCAAGGACTATGGTGAATATGTCTGAGCAGGTTCTTCCAGACAGACACAGCCCAGTTCTGACTGTTCTATTCAATCATGTGCAAATCAACTTCAAACTGAAGCTATTACTTTAAATTCTGCATTCGGCTAAATCTCTCCCTTTTGCTTCTAATCAAGAAGTGGACATGAATGCAGAAAGAAGGTGAGCTTATTTCTGCCTGCAATCATATCTCATGAACTAGCTACAGCTTGATACAGGAGGTCACATAATTATAATTTTTGTATGCCTACTGCATACTTCCCTGCTGCAGAAAGTAATCAAAGAGGTTGTCTCTTAAATGAGCACAAAAATCCATTTAAACACAAGGGTTTGATTTAACAAATGCAGCAATTCAAAGACATAATCTAGCAGGGAAACTGACATCTACAATAAAAATCAGGTTGACAAAGAAGCAAGAATTAGTGGAATGGGAAGAAAACTGGTGTTATCAGCAACCACTCTCCACATAGTAATTTAGTTCTTCTCCTTACTACAGCACAGAAATATTCCACAGCTCTCCATGTCTGTGTAAAACTAATATGTGAAGCTCAATACTCTTTTCCTCCTGAATCTTCCAGAGTTAATCCGCACAGTTTCCCGTTAATAATACTGCAACTTTATCCTATATAGTAATTAATAATCAGTCCCAGGAAGGATTGGAGGTAGTTTACTTCCAGTAGAAATGTTTAACTACCTGAAAGCTTGGAAAACGCCTTTCACACATCAAATACTCCATATAGGCATCTCAATTCATGACAGAATGAAGTCATTGCACCCCACCATCCATTTCAACCCAGCCTCAAGTCTGTTCACAAATGCTACCATACTGCTCAAGAGACAGTTTAGAGACTGCAAAGTCAAAATAAGACATTCAGTGCAAAATTGATGTACAAGTGTTCATCAAAACTACAATATCAGGAGTCTAAAATAGTTACATGTTTCAAATTAGTACATTAGGGAACGCTACTTTTTGTAAAAGGATATTTTATTATAACATGGGGGAAAAACCTTCAGAAATCTACTTTTATTGATCTGTAAAGACTATTTAAATTCCACTGGACTGGAAATGTCTAGAATATTTTTAAGTGACTATTCATATTATTTGGCAACCTTTACTTAGAGCAGAGTTCTAGGGAATAAGCAGAGAAATAATTAGTCTTAACAATTAAAGTGAAATGTGTAAAAGTAGGTGGCTCCGAAACTTTTCCACTGCAGAGCAAGCACTTGTTCATGCTCTGTGTCACATAAAGGATTTGCTGCTGGAGAAATGCCCATTGCAAAATGCCCAGAGAGCACTCTGACAATGGACTTCGTGTCAAGTGGGATGCACTCATGCTCTCATTTCCATTAAAATCAGTGTCTAAACACCACTGAGAATATGATGCTTTTGGTTAATATCACTGATTAGAACAACAGCTAGCAATTAAGCCATGTTGCAAGGCCCATGCATTTTGGCACCCTGCACTGTTGCATTCCTTTGGGAATGGTCAGAACCCCTCAGAACCCCTCAGAGCTGTGGTAATTCATTTTTCCTAAATGGTTCTGTTCTCCTCCAAAATGTATGGTTCATTACCAAGTTGTAAACCACCCCCTAGGTTGCCATTCATTGTAACCCAATTGTTACCCAACCCCTCCTACCCTCAGTATCCCATTGGTCCAAGCCTTGGATCTGCCCCCTCGCTGGAAAGCCCTTTTAAGCTGAGGACACGAGGGGAAAGCTCTCTTACTTGCCCTCTTACTTGCTCTTGCTTGCTCTCGGGCTNCTTGGAACCCCCTGAGGTAAGGGCCTCTTTTGGATTTCTTTTCCCTATCCTGAAGCCTACCCCCTCAAAGCTCCTCAAAATCTGAGCTAGCATTGTGGCCAGAGGGGCGGAAAGGGGGGCTAAAACTTCACTGCACAACTCAAGCCATAGATTAAATTATCACTACTTTACCCTTCACACATCATACCTCTTGTTAACTAAGAAGAAGAAAGTGAGAATCTGAACATATTCATTTTCAGCTTTGGGCCTCTATCCTTTGGTCAGATGTTTAAAACTCTTTACTTTGAAACTGCTACTTCTGTGCCTGTAAGATGTACTTAGATCACCCCTGATCTCTCTCTCTCCTGTAGCTTGGATAAATGAGCTAGATTCTAGTGTTTCATTCTCATATTTGTTCAACTCTTTATAGCTAGACTAAAGTTAAAGAATATTTTGTACATTTCTCTAGATATTGCATATTTTGGCAGATACTTGACAAATGATGCCTATTTGTAGCACTGTGTGCCAGATTGTTAAACAGTTGTATTTGCCATCTATGGGTTTCTAGATTCTTGAGCAATCTTTGCACCACTGCTCATGTTCTGAGCAGGATTTTAGGCAACAGCCTACTGGTTCCCACTGGATAGTCTGCATTTATGGCAATACTTTTCTCCCTGTTTTTCAGTCTAGTAGCAGTGATGCTTTGGACTTTACATGCAACAATTTTTATTACAAAACCCATAAAGCACAGACAGCTGATGAAAACTTTTGCTTTTGTTCAATGTTTTGCGTGCCAAATCATGCCCTTTGCAATGCTGCTTTTACAAAGTAAACAGGCTTATAAATGGAAAAGGAAATGGGCATAATCTACAGGAATCTTTTTTTAAGAAACTCTTCATTTTCTTAACAAAATGACCAGCTATTTCACTTGTTTTTCAAACTCTTTCTTGATGAACATCTTGTACTTCCCCACCTGGTGCAGACTCCTCTTAATAGAAAAATAAAATAGCTCCTTCAGCTCCAGTTTTTAGCAAGACTCTGGTACTAAAATTACACTCAGGTGTATTTATAGCTTTGCATAAGCATTTGCAGAAACATGAAACTCTCACGGATGGCAAAATGCACTCATTCTCTCTTTTGTCATATCATTATCCTAAAATGTGGTAACTATAATTAAAATTATTTCAAAGTTCAGGTTTAAATAACATTTTGATTAATTATGCACTGGTCCTCGTTGTCACATTTTGACATTTTTCTCTTTAGCTTTGTATTCCATAAGCAAATTTGTATGGAAGAATAATCCTTAATAACTCTAAATAGAAATAATTTTCATAATCAGTACACTAGATGTGTCAAACTGTACACATTTTTGTTGCTGTTCTTGTTGTCCATTATTTCAATTTCTGAACTATTCCATTGTTCAGGCTTAATGTAATTATGCACCTTCTTTCTGAATAAAGAACAAGCTATTTTGAGCTCTGCTAAGAGCCAAGATAGCTCTGGGATAAGATGAAAGCAGCCCTTTAGCAGTCTTGGGATAAGATGAAAAGTTAAAGCACATACAATTTGCTGAAGAAAAGCATTTTCTGAATAAAATGGCAAAGGAGATAGCTCTTCTTATTACAAAACATCAAAGATCAAACAGGCATTCTGTGTTGATTCAATGTGATTGTTACAGATGTTTTCACTCTTCTGCTTCTTGAATGTGCTTAGAATTGTTTCAATTTTAGCTATTTCACATAATAAACTTGATGGAAAAATATTTTTTCAACTGATTTTTCTTTTAAAATGTTTGATTCAACAACTTTAAGATCAGAGTTGACCTGTGCCAACACTTCACTGGCCATGGCAAACCCATTTCACAAGCACATTCTGTGTTCACATTGCACACAAATTGTGACACAATGAATGAGCTGTGCAGAAAGCCCCAACTGCTTGTGTTCCATTAGAGTGACTCAGTTGCACTGCCCATTGAAAGAGATGGAAGCTAAGAACAGCCTGGCCTCTCTCCTAGCCCATTTACTCAACTTGCTGGCTGAAAACACAGAAAGAAACTTCATCTCCTCTTCTATTACATATCAGTAGTAAGCCCATCAAAATGAAGCAAAATAAAATTGAAATTAAATTGCAAAATAAAATTAAATTAAAAATTAAAATTAAAAATTAAAATAAAATTAAAATTAAAATGTAACAAAATCAAAATTAAAAAGTCAAATTCATTATGATCAAGAACTGTCGCAACTGTGGGTGAAGGAAGTATTTAGGTCTTGTCTCTTAGAGAATGGGTATGAGAGATTGTTCTGTGAAGCAAGGGGTCTTCAGAATTTGGCTTCCTGATTCACAGAAAGTTCAGGAAAATTAGGGGGGAAGAAAGAAATTCCAACTTGAGAGTCATTATTTCTGGAAACACTGTGAGGATTCAGCATATATAGAGTTTGACTGGAGCATATTTCAGGGCAGGTCTGTAAGAGCAATTTTCTTTCTGGCTCTGCTTCCTGCCTTGAACCCCAACAGGCAGCTGAGGCGGAATTGTGCAGACTGTCATGGTTTTGTTCAAAAAGCATTCCTGGAGACCTTCTCACCAGTTGCAGTGATCTTCTGTTTTACAGGATCTTCACTTCACTTCACTGTAGTTTAAATCCAGTAAAACACTTGTAATAATCCTGGAAATTTTTCCATTTGCCACCTATAAGTGGCTTAGTGCTGAAAACTCGTGCTATGTAAGAGCCAGTCTAAAAGTCAAGAGTCCCCACATTTCTAGTGTTTGCTCTCTTTGTGTTTGTTTTTAATTACATTTAGAATGCAGTCCCGAGGGCTGACGAGAGATGATGAACAACAATATCCATTCAACCTTGACAATCTTGTATTTAAATGGACACAAGCCCATGGGGAAAGTAAAATACAACACCATCAAATCCCATCAAAGAAGAGTGCCTGTTAATTAGGGGACTACAAGATAGGAAGGTGAATCCCTTGACAACATATATATAAGATTTTTTAAATGGGGGAAAAATAAAGAGTCTCTCCCTTTTTCTTTCTTTTTATTTTTTTCCTACTGAGCCTAAATGCCAGATTAGTACAAGATTAGTGAAGATTAGTACAAGAACAAAAAATTCAATTTACCAATGCAAACACGTTCAATTTTTTGCTCCAAGTCTCAGCACCCATGCATGTCTGAGAAGGACAAGTGGACAATATAGGAGACTTTTCAATTACACATAACAGATAATCAAACATTGTTTGGGGGAAATGTGTTTAGTGGGAATAATAGGCAGGTAGATATAAACTAGATTGAGAAAAAAAATCCAACTCTTTGTTGATTTTCTGTCACACAAATGAACATTCAATAAAACAAATGAAGCATTCAATAAAAGCATGCTATAGACTAATTACTAGTCAGAGGAAAAAACCTACAAATGCCTGAAGAAATAGATTTTTTTCTTCAATTTCCAAACTGAAACATAAGCCAAATATCAATGTCTTAGAAGAGAAAAAGCAATAGACAAAGCTGTTGTATTGATTCTCTCTGTTCTTTGCATGCCAAAAATTGTAAGCATTTATTTCAGACAGTAACCACTTCACACTAAACAGAATATGAAAGTACACAAACAGTATTTTAAAAAATTACATGATTCATAAAGCTAAAAATGAAACATAAGAAAAATAAGATGTCAAAAATGTCCAAACTAAGAAAAGAGAACCAACAATTGCCAATGCATTTAGAGAATACCCAAATATTAAAATTAAAAATATCCATTCGGTCAGCATCTTTGTTTTTAAAAAAAAAAAAAAGAAAAAAAAAGAAAAAAAAATGATTTCTATAAGTGTGATGGCCATCAGAAAAAGCAAATGAACACATTTCAAAAATTTCACCTGCCTTTTCAGGTTTATGTGATATAAAAATTGTAAAAATTGAGCTCTTTGACATTCCAGGTAACTCTCCTCCACCTACCCATTCATTACACAAGGAGGTCATATTTTAAATTGCTTTATTCCCTTTTTCAAAGTTGCTCCTCCTACTCAAGCTTAACTCCAGTATTAGCTTAACTCCACTATCAAAGCTTCAGACATAAAGATAAATCAGAACTTTATAGAACAAAGTGTTGTAGAGGTGGTCAGGTTAACTGCACTGACAATCCTAGGATTGTAGGGATGCTGTTTCAGCCTGCCTCCAAGCCCTCTGCACAAAAGGAAATAAGGAAAATGAAAGGAGTTCTTCAACCTGCCTTATCAAAGGATTGCACTTTTGCCCATCCTGCTCAGAAGAAACAACATACAAACTGCTGCTCTTGCCCTCAGACAGTCCCACTGAGTGCCCTGGGGCTCAAGATTTTTCTGAGACTAAAGTAAGAAAGAAAACGTAAAACAATTGAAGTCATTCCTCAGTCTCTGAATCTTCTGATAGAGATTTCAACAAATGGACAAATTATTTTACTGGCCTGAAATTGTCGTTTTCTTCATAATATTTATCCCTGTCATTACACTTACTCTTTTCCATATTTTTGTCTGTTAATTTTAATTAGAATAAAATGCATCAGCATTTCTTCTCCTAGCTAGAGAGAAAGCACAAATGTATAAAACTTTATTTAGAAATTCACATTTCTTCAGAGATTTTTTTTAAATGAGAAATCAGTCAAATATAATATTAAATTTCAAATCAAGAAACTTCTCATGTCGCATTTTGTTTCACTATGCAAATTATTTTGACGTTTGTGAGCTTTCTTAAAAATTAACTGCACTAAGTAAACATTGAATTTCTGCTTGTTAATAGCTAACTTGAAATCCCAGTTGAGACACTCTCACTTTACATGAAAATTCACTTTGCTGTCCTTAAGATGACTCATGTTTTGCAACCAGGTGTTAAACCATCCCCTCCTATCAGGCAGGGAACGGTAAGAGAAGCAAGTCATCCCAAGGGACCTGGACTTCAGATCTAAAGCTGCCTGACATGTGCTGCAGTGTGCCACTGGCAATGCTTCTCATAAACCCGGCTAGAAGGAGAGGAGGGAAGTTCTCCTGCCTTGTAAGAGGTTCTAAAAGAGGCGAATGCAAAGTTCTAGATATTTCCCTTCTAAGGTATTGGCTCTTCCTGAATGCTGGATGACTAGAGCTTTCCAAAAATAGTGAATTTATATCTGTCTTGAAGGCTTTATTGGTTTTAAGTTCATATAAAACTGAATACCTTTACTTTTTTTGCTATATTTACAGATACTTTTTAACAAATGTAATGACCCAAATCTAGAGGTAAATGTTGACATTTATCTAAGTGTAATGAAAAATTGAGGATATGTTTATTTTTGAAGGCAATTTTATTAATTATAATAGCTTTAACTGCAAACTACATCAAGAGAAATTATTGTGTTGCTAGTATTGCAAAAGCAGAATTAGTGAAAAAAAGCAAAACAAAAAAATTCAGAAGCGGAAATGAATGGGTGATAATCACAGAAATAAAGTTATTCATAGAAATTAATTTATAAATTGAGAAGCGTCACAGTATTTGCTTTTTGAAAGTGAAAATAATTAAATACTAATTTTGCTAGTGGATAGTGTTGATCAGATCAACAACTGTCTCCTTTAGGTTTTCTATGGCTAGAATGTCCTCCAAAAGCTCTGTAAAGAGGAAACACAGGGAAAACAAACTAATTAGGAAGCAAAAAAGGAAAATTATGCTAGAAAGCCAATCACTCATAAAACAACATGTATTTCTTTTAGCTGTTCTCATTCACACTTGTGAAGAAATTAATGTAGTTATTTATAAGATTACTAAATTCCCCTGACATACTATTGACTGAATGGAAAATGTTTTCCATCCAGGGAAAAATGTTTTGGGCACCTTGAATATCAGTGTTTGAGCAGAACTTGAGCACTACACTATGTGTGTGAAAATCATCTCCCAGGGAAAAAGCAATGCCAGCTTTTCCTTTTCAAACCTGACTAATCTTTCATGTTGGATAGCAACCTTCTACCTGAAACACTTGCAACAGCACAATACAAAAGTAGCAAATCAAATTATTTATAAATAAGCAAATGTTAACATTTAAGTAGACCACACAACCCCCACATGTACTGAGTTTAATACACTCTTTGATCACTTTGTAGGATTTAATAAAATTTCATAGACAATTCCTTTTAGGAAAATTGATCAAAAAAGCCCAGATTCATTAAAAACAAACAAACAAACAAACAACAACAACAACAACAACAACAAAACTCTACTGGCAGTCTAATGCCATCCTTTATGATTTGCTATATTTCAGTGTGCAAGATAAAACAGGCTAATATCTCAAAAAGTTGGCTGAATCCTTTCTTCTTGGAGCTCTGTTTGACCATATGGCACTGCCTCAGGGATGAATTCATTACCAATGGACCTCCAGAAATTCCCTAAAACTTACTTTGCTTTCATACTACACGTCACTGAAAAAATCATTGGTGGCATCTTTGTGCAAATACTGGATTACTAGTAATAAAATTGCAAATACTTATATTTTTTTTGATTCACCAATTTACAATTAGACTGGCTTCTGCTTAAGATAAACCTCTTCTCCTGCTAATGTTTTCCCCAGCCACTTGTCCCCAAAAGATCATTGTTTGCTTTCTGATGACAGAGTAGCTTAATATTTGCCTTTTCTGCCAAGTTCCAGGTTTGCACAGCATGTTGAAAATTGTATGGAATAAAAATCCGGCCTAACAGATCTATTGTGTAGCAAGAATCAAATGGCAGGCTAAATGCATGCTTGCTTGTTCTGCTAGGGGTCATGACTGAGATTTTGCTAAGTATTTACTATAGCTAATAAACTACAGTTGGTGTATTGCCTGCATACTAGATGGGAAAAAAAGTGTATGCTGTGGAAATAGTATTTATATTTTTTCTTGACCCTTCTGAGGTCACATTTTTCACTGACCCTTCTTCTAACCAACACTACTGATCCTGTCTCCCCCTTGAAAGCCTGGACTATTTATAGAGCTCTTTGCTGCTACAATTTCTCAATCTCTTACTCTCTTCACATGTTGTGAAAATACTGTTTATTTCCCAGAGTGCTCTTCCAAATTGAAACACAGTGGGATGAAAACACATGCAATATAAGTGTTGAATTGGCTGTAGTTTTTTAAGCACTGGAAAAAGATCTTTTTTAAGATCTGGAAAAATCATCGTAACAGGTTTTTCTGGTGATAAGTAATTCTCTAATTATTTTGCCTTTTTCAAACTTCAAACTCAAGTAATCTACTGCTTTAATGGCTCAATAAATAGAAATAATAAATTTTATGCAGTGTGATAACAAGGATTCATTTTTATTTATGACATGCAATTCTAGCTGCTTTTTCATTGCAATTCATCATAGTACACCTTTTTTGAATATTACATACTAAAAAAATTTGAATAACTCTTGACCTCTCTCTGACATATCCTTTCCTATTTACATACGTTCCCTTCACAAAACAAAACAGGAAATTCAAAAATTAACATTAGAAAAACTGATCTGCCTAGAATTGTAGTGATTTATGCTTAGGTAGGTGGCTTGTCACGGGGCATTTTTATTTATTTCTCACCTCTGATCCCTTTTCTAAATGCCCACAGCACCTTTCAGAACAAAACCCTGATAAGCACTAACCATCCTATTTCTTACTATTGTGCTTCCTCAGACCCTCACTGTGCACTTACCCGTAGCATCAGACAGCTGTGCTGAGCAGCAGAGAGCCACTGTGGCCAGCTCCAAAGTATGGCAAATGCATCTCCAGCTCTCCTACTGCTCCAGCTTTGCACTTGGTGTGATCCTGGAGGCTGAGAGCTCTGTGAGCTGCAGGTAGAACTTGAGGGCACGATGTCCCTCACACACCTACAGTCCCAGCTTTGTTGGGGTGGCATTCACATCACACCTGAAGAGAGGTATTTGAAACGCTGGCAGGGACATACTGGAGCGTTGAGCTAATGTCTTTATTTTGCATAGAAACACAGAATGGTTTGGGTTGGAAGGGACCTTAAAGACCATCTAGTTCTGACCCCACTGCTGTGGGCAAGGACACCTTCCACTAGAGAAGGTTGCTCTGAGCCCCACCCATCTGGCCTTGAGCACTTCAAATGATGGGGTATCCACAACTTTTCTGACTAAACGTTGTTGTGAGTTCCGACTCTTCACTTCATTCTCAATTCAGACTTTTTCCAAACTTACTTGTTGCCTAAGGCTGAATGAAGCACTCTCCATGCCTCCAGTGTGTTTATTTTCTCTGTAACCAAAATAAAATGCAAGCCTGAATCTATGGACTTTTCCTTATTAACTATTTATCACAGCTTATGGTACAGAATTTTTTGTGCCTAGAGTATGTTGTTAGGCTGCATATTGCACTCTTAGTGTAGAATAGAAATTCACAAGACAAGGAGTGAAGGCCTTCACAACTTTTGAGGCACCTAATGAGTATCTTCATGGGCAAAGCAGCGCAAAGAACCTGAATTCATACGATGAGTTCTGCCTGACAATATGAAGAATGAGTACTCCGGAAGCTTGATCCTGAAAGCACCATAACCAGTTGTATTTGAAGGAGGTTATTCAAATGCTGCACAATGCAAGTAAAAAAATCGTAAACAAATATTCTGCACTCCTGTGACACCAGTTCTCTTCTGGAGTTTATTTTATTCAATTATTTCTATGTATCATGCTGCCACTCAGCAAGTTCAACTGGTCTACAGAAAAGGAAGTTAAAAGCAAATCTGTACAACTGAAGATGAAGTGTAAGAGTGAGACACTTTTCTTCTCCTTGAAAATCTGAAGGACACTCAAGGATTATGACTGTATCTTCCACTTTTAAAGGTTTTTTTCTTTTTTCAGGTCCCCTCCCCTCACATGTGTTGCTAAACTCTTTCTCCTCCAATCATTATGTTCCAGGGATCCAAATGACTCTCACTGAAGCTGTCACACTGCTAATTGCAGGGGAGGAGTTATGTTTTTACCAGTCTTGCTACACACAGATTAATTAAATCCTCATTTCTTGAGCCTGAATTCACCTTTTCTGAAGTGGACTTAAGTTTTTTTCCTTAGTAGTCTGGAAGCATACAAATTTTCTCAGTTTATACTCTTAAGAATATAATTCTGCTTTTGGGCATTGGAATTTAATTGCTGTTTAATAGATCCAAATGTGAAGTCTTTCCCTAGGGTAACTCATTTATGCTATTCCTTCCCATTTGTTTCAACAATAAGGCCGACCACATCTTCATGGAGTATTGTTAAAGCTCAGTACAGATTTTTTACCTTCATGACATGTATTATATATCTCCATGATGATCACTTATATTTATTCAGACTAGTGCAGTTGGATTTAGGTGCTGCTGAGTTCTCTCTACCTTGTTAGTTTTTCAGTTCAGCCACCAGTTGTGTCTTTAGTAGAGATGATAGTTTGAAAAGAAAGACAGTTACAATGATCTTGATGGCAATAAACATCTTACACCATCTCAACAATCTACCTGAGTGCTTAAATACTATTCATAATATAGCCCATGATCTTTTTGATTTACACACTACTCCTTCCAAATATTAGGAAGGGAGGTTATAAAGAGGAGCAGCTGAAAAGATAATCCATCTGAAACAGAATATTTTCCCTTTTATTGGGCAGTTTTTTCTTTTTTTTTTTTTTTTTCTTATAAATGTTTCAAGAGGCAGTGGATGATTTATTTTAAAGAGACCCTTATTCAAGGTTATGCCAATGAAACAGCTGTCATCCTCTTTGATTTAGATGTTCCAGTCTTTCCCTTACGCAAAGACTGTGTTGGCTTCATTTCCTTTATAAATAATCTTGCTCCCTGAGCTACCAGCAAACTGACTCACAAGTGGTTTCCCTAGTAGGTAAGTGGAGGTTTACTAAATATAACTAATGTCAGAAAGCCTCTTTGGAGAAATTAGTGAAATATGCAATGTTATTGTGGAATGAAGTGCCATATTTCCTAATGTTCCCTGAAATCTTTCACCTCACAATCGTTCTTCTTTAAAGCAAAATTTTGGCAGGGGTTTTATGTCTCTTGTAGAAAGACTGAGTAAGATTATCCTCTTTATCTTTACCAGTTGAAGAAGTTAAGTTCCATAGTAGGAAAACTACTGAAATGTTTCTTAATTTTTGTGTACTGTTTTTCCTGCTTCAACTGTTTGGGGGGGGTTTTGTTTGTTTGTTTGGAGTTTTTTGTTGTTGTTGTTGCTTGGGGTTTTTGGGGGTTTTTTGGTTGGTTTGTTTTGGTTGTTTTGTTTTGTTTTGTTTTGTTTTGTTTTGTTTTGTTTTTACTGCATCAGCCAGAGGGGCCACACATCCCTCAGAGACTTTCTAGCTGGTCATCAATGAGTATTCTTCTGGGTCTGGCCTGGGAATTATCTAAGGAGGGCTACACCTGCCAGGTACGGTTTTGTTGTATTCACTGTGTTCAGGTTCTCACTTTCTCAAGTGCAAGTATTGAGTAACTCCATCGATCTACCTGACAGTTACAGGTTTCTCAGACGACCGTGTGGTTTGCTGCACTCTAATTGCCAATACTTTTAGATGCTTAATCCTGTGTCAGTCTGCAGCACACAAGGGAGGAAGGCAGAGAACAGCAGCAGTCTCTGCCTTGAAGCAGATAACCACAAATGAGGGCAGGGCAAATGTCTCTGCCTAACACATGTTGTTGTTGATACCTGAAATGATTATTTACCCTTCGACTTTCCCTGTTAACTATTTCAGACCAGAGGGCAAAAGCCAAATTTCACCACATGGACACCCGCCCCCCCATATATACATGTAATTCCATGATACCTGTGAAGAAATGGAAATACCTGTTGTGCCACAGCCATAGGAGTTCCACATGCTACTGCAGGGGAAAGACAAGCTAAAATTACCTAATCTGAGGCATCTTCATAAATCTCCCTCACCTCTCCAGAGGTGGCTTTGGGTGACACCACACCTTTTGCAATGATATTTTGTCTACTTCCACCTTTAGCAGGAGCCATGGTAGCACTGAATGCCAACGTCTAACCAGAACAAAGCTTTATGTGGCAACTACTCCAAATACAAGTTGATTTTTACAGGATTGGAGAATTTAGATTTGAGTCCTTCCACACTTGTTTTCCTACTCATTCTCCCTCCCAGGTATATGGAATGAAGATGGCTCTGAACAGACAAATCTAAAAGAGGTGTTTTCTTCACCCTGCCCCCATTCTGCAGCTTCCCAGAGAAATAAGCATCTATTGAATTAATCTTTAAATCATGGTCTTTTCACTACTTTTACTTTTTAGCATAAATGGATGTAAATATATGGGTTCAGTTGCAAGACAAAAAGCACAGTGGCACTTTTAAGGAGCTCTCAAGAAAGAAGATGCTGTATTTTTGTTGCATTTCGTTTTCAGTAAGACATACCTAATACATACCATAAGATCATGCACTTAAACAGTAGGCTACATGCTATAAATCCACACCCTTGTTTTCTATCATTTAAAAATATTAAATATTACTCTAATTATGCCATCTACTTTGACTATTATTTTGTTTGCAACTACTGGAGCAAACATAGACAAAGATGGACAGCTCCTAAAAGAGCAGCTAGGAGTGCTTCTTTCTTTAGAGCAGAAACACAGGACTTCTTTTTCAAGAAATGTTTAATGCTTTTTTGTAAAGGAAATTTTCCTAATGCAGGTTGGTAAATTTTTTGTGATGGCCTTATTAATGGCAAAGAGTGATTTACTGGAAAGTGTAAGAACAGAGCAATGGCCTCCAGAAATGTCACTTGAAGGCCTCTTGATTAATTTTACAAAGATCCCAAAGAACTATTTGCCCTGTGTTCAAATCCAATATGACTTTTCATTCTTTGTAGAAATTTATGGCTTTATAGGCTTAAAATTAATTTATTCTGGAAACAAATAGGAAAAAACAGTGTAATGAAAGCCAGCTACAAAGTCTGGGGCACAATAACCAGTGTTTCAAAGAAACATGAATCTTTCCACTACAATCTTAATAAAGAAACATATTTAGTAGGCATTGATCACTGTATCTTGTCACCAAGTCACTCCAATGGCTTGAGACTGATCTGAGGGTGAAGGATGTGACCAAAGGTTGTAAGTGCACCACTTCCAAAGCAATTATCTGCATCAGGCACAGCAAGCTTGGTTTGGTTTGGTCTTTTGTTGTTTTTTGGTTTGTTGGTTTTTTTTTCCTTAGGTAGATTATGTTGTTAAAAACAACTGACTAAGAATTATATTTCTTAGTGTATCACAAGAGTTGTATTTCTTAATGTATCTCAACTTTACAAAGTGACAGAAGCTTTGCAGAGAGTGAAGCTCCACATATTTCAGAAAAAAAAAATCTCTCATGATCACATGTACTGTCCAGCAGCAAAGAGGGGAAACTTTCTCTGCAATTTCACTCTCTTCCTTGATAGCTGTCTATTAAATGCCTTGCAGAAATTCCCCCTCCCCAGGGCACAGTGTGTTGTCTACACCGGTGAGAAGGCTGCTCCTTCAGTGTAACTACTGAAAAAGGAAGCACAACACCAGTCAGAGGTGCATGAATACATTCACAGCCCTCAATTTTATACAGGTCCTAGTTTTAATCTCTATAGGTTACCCATTTTTAATAAATTGTCCACACACTTGATATGAAGAAGATTGTTTCAGGAACAACTTTGTGAAATAAAGTTCACTAATGACTTTGTGGACTTTCTGTGTTTATGCCTTTGGACAAAACAAAGGTCTTTACATAACCTCCAACATTTTATGCAGTGTTTTTTATTTAAGCTAACAGCATAGCTTACAGTCACAGAAATTGTCTGTGAAAAATGATACTGCCACAAGGAGTTAATCAATCAGAAAATACTTCCTATGTTTTCAGCTTTAATTTCTTTTTCTCTCTGCCGCTTTAATGGTTCTTGCCATTTCATTCATAAACATCATAAATTCTTTTTTCCCACTCTGCTGATGCAAAGATTTATTTTGTTAAGGATATTAAGAACTAAGTCCATCTTTCTTTAATCTTTTTACTTTTCCTGCTTCCAGTATCTTTGCTGAAACACCAAGAGCTATGCATGTTTTGCAAGAAGTTACGCTCACATAACAGAAGTAGTCCTGGCCAGTTTGTTTCTGCATAGCTTACATGTTTTGTTTGTTTGTTTGTTTGTTTGTTTGTTTGTTTGTTTGGGTTTTGCAACAAAATCATGCTATAGTGAATATACCTAACCTTAAATATGAGTAAGAAAATCTTTCCTTATTTTTCCTTATTCATAAAACAAACACATAATTGTGGTACCTTGGTGCTGATCTTAAGGGAAAAAGAAAGTATCCGTAAGAAGTAAGTCATTCAAATTTTTTTCAGCTGTAATCTTCACAAGATCTCCAGTCTGTTCAGTTTATGATTTGGTCAGAAAATGCTTTTATGCAGTTTTCAAAGTCCCTTCAACATATATACATGTACATATACAGGTCTTACATTTAAAATTTCAGCAGGTATGACTTTCACCCTAATTTTACTCTAGAAATTCTTTTTAGAAGAAAGTCACAGTTGTAATCACGTGAGTGAAATTTTGCTGGTAGTTAACCCAACTGGCATAAGTACAGCTTGGGATACAACAGTATTTTTTAGCTTGTATACATATACGCTTCCCTTTTTTGCTTCCTTGCTCTTTTCTTCAAAAAGTGCCATCTCTATCAATGTAAAGTTGTTTCTAAGACATAGTAACACTGAAATCATATGGGGCATATACCCACTATCTTGGTGCAGTAAATCAGCAAGACCCACGGCAGTGGGTCTTATCCAAAAAACGTTTGATGAGGTCTGATGACCACTCATGAATTCGAGATTAAGAAACACAACGTTGTATAATGTCCACCCGTGGAAGAATCAGAATAGCTCTAACCAGTCATTAATACCTGGCTAACACTATTCTCTTGAACACTAGAGGGAGATCAAAGCAAAAGAATAAATTACCTAATACAGTATGGATACTAATTGCAGTTGTTAATGAAATTTCAAAAGATTGTGTGATGAAGATCCAGGTATCATAGCATCTCAAGTTTTCCTCACTGTTCCCACATACCCTTATTTGATGCTCTTTTAACTACACCTTAATTTTTAGA
The DNA here is from genome assembly GCA_013400275.1 of Rhadina sibilatrix. Taxonomy (NCBI): domain Eukaryota; kingdom Metazoa; phylum Chordata; class Aves; order Passeriformes; family Phylloscopidae; genus Rhadina; species Rhadina sibilatrix. The sequence continues at coordinate 19,272 of VWYO01005032.1, read as the reverse complement.
AATAAAAGAAAAAGATAAAAATATTTAGAAGGAAAAGGGTTCTATCAAAGTTCTATCTGTTATAAACTGGTTTTTCATATGAAATAAGTTTACTGTGATGAGAAGATACAAGTTCCAGCATCTGAACAATGAAATGTGACCACGTGGTACTTTTATCTAGCTGACTTACAGCAGTAGAGCAGGAGAAACTCCTGTTTCTGAAAGACCTTCCTTGGAAAGAGACCTTTCTGTTCCATCTCAATGCCAGCAACTGAGATGTTTCACATTCAGAAGTGAAAAATTCTCATTTCTGAAGGATGGAAATTAATGCTGTCACTCTTTTGTGATCACAGCCACTGTTTGGTTCAGTGTCTGCTGAACAAAGTTTTTAACATACAATGCCTATTTTAAAATATAGACTTTCTTAGTTTTGTATGAAAGAAAGTTATCAAATGTGTGTCTTTTTACCATCTCAGTTACTGATGAGAGATACCAGTGCTTTCAAGAGGATTCCCAAATAAAGGAACAATACTTAGACAATATCAAAGAACTGTGCTGCCGCTAAATTTTAGCAACTTTCTTGGATGCTTTCTGCACCATTTGAATCTGCTTTAAATGGTGAGAGATTTAAAATCTAGGTCATTTGAGGAAACTGTTTCCTTCAAGAGTTTAACAATTACAGCTGAGGATGTTTCATATGTAGCAGATATGATCTGCTACTATTGATCAAGCAAGTAGGTCACTGTTTGTTGTTTTGTGGGGTTTTTTTGTTTTTGTTTTTGTACAGGCCATGCTGGGGTACCTTAAGCATGGTCAACCTAGAAGTGAGTGAGTTATTTTCAGTACTTTGAGACAGACAGAAAAGCTACAGGAAGTAGAAAAGCTAACAGGGCCCTTAGGAGTCTGTATTTTTTAGAGTAATTCCTCTGACACAGTTACTTCTAATGACTGTAAAGAACCATATGATGTGCAGGGCAAGGCAGGATCAGGCTTGATGAGTTTTTTCACTTACTTGCTTGTTCAGGGTTAAGCCAGGCTGACAGACAAAAAGAAATTCCCATTAACACACGTAGTGATCATCCTGTCCTCATAACTCACCTGCCTATAACAGGTCCAGGCCTTCTTGTCCCCATGAAAGCCATTGCCTACCCACTAAAAACAAAAACAAACAAAAATATAAAAGAAGATTGCCATTTTTCTTGTTTTACAGCTTTAAAAGCTAAGCCTCCACATCCATGTTTTTTTAGTGGCTTGTTTCCATCTTAAATGCCTGGTACTCCCGGAAAAGCTACAAACAAGGGAAAAGGTATTTGTCAATAGATTTTTGTCAAATGTACCTTGATACAAAATTGCAATAGCTTGAAGGCCAGCGACTGAAAAAATACATTTCTCCCATCTGTGGGAATTTGGCTGGCGTATTCAGACAAAGGAGGCCACTCCAAACTGCATCAGGCAGCATAACCAGGCACAAACAGCTTGTCCAAGCACCTCACGAGGGATTCATGTTGCAGTAGGGCAAGGCTTTAGAAGGAGAACCAAACTGAACAGATTGCCAGGTGTCCCAATGATAAAGTTTTGGAGCTAGCTAGAGATAAAGACGTTAAAAGCAAGCGCTAATACATTGGAGCCTTTTAGGGATTGAGGGAAGGTTATGGCATTTCTAGTGACAAATAAGCACCCGTGTGTTGTGGGTTGTGAAATATACAGTACATACCAGGACTGATACACAAACCAATTATTCTATTCCATTTCTTCTAATTTTTTTTTTTTTTTTTCCGAAAACTCAGACACATAGTACTTGGATTTCATACATTTCATGGTTCTGGAAAGAAATAATTGCCTCTACGTAATTGGCTCATTATCACAGTGGTTTTGCACAGTCCTAAAGCTGAAGAGACTACTCAGTACCCTTTCAGGTTTTATTTACTGCCATCTATTTAGAAACTAAATACATCTTGGGGTCTTTACAATAAAGGGAAGTATGACTTGCTATTAAAA
>VWYO01005032.1:0-17208 GCA_013400275.1 Rhadina sibilatrix | reverse complement strand
AAGCAGCCCTGAGAAATTACTCAGTATTTAAGGTATATAATTTTTTTAACCATATCTTCTCATTATAGTTCACAGCTGGAATTACTTCTATTGCTATTGCAGCTGATCTTGTCAGTTTATTTAATATTTTGGCATCAAGGGAAATGTGTTGTTTATTTATTCAGTGAATTAAGTTTTCATCCAATTAAAAAAAAAATAAATCAAGAGCAGACCTATTATTCCCAGACCTTTCAGATGCTAAGTCATTGTATTTCTTTTGCAGAGAAATTTGTCTTTTAGTTATCAGTGGGCACAGGACACAAGGGAGAGGGTTATGGTTTGTGCCCAAGGCTAATGCTATGGAGTACTGGGAGTTCCCAGCATTGTCAAGGGTATTCTCAGCCTTGCACAGGCTGAAGTACTGGGGCTGGCTTTTAGCTGTGGAATATAAACCAGTGCAAACATGCTTTCCAAGTAATGAGAGCGTCATAAGGAGCCAGACCATAATCATGGTGATTACCATTGTCAGGTAATCTGATTTTGATTTGTTTCCTAACTTTGCACAATATTGTCGGTATAGTTTCTGGTCCTGGCTTCCATTCTCCCAGTTTGCTGCTTCATCTTCCTTCAGATAGCAACCAAACAAATAGAAATTTATGGTAATACTACACATATGTGCATTTTTATTAACTTTATTATTGCTATCAGCTCACTGCCCATTATACCAGCACAGGAGGCTGCTTCCTGCTAGTTAAATAATGTTTCTGAATATCCAGTTTATTCTGAATATTCTGAACTGTTGATTTCTCCATCCAGGACCTAATTTAAACAAGAATGGGTTGAATTTTTTGCCATTTTTGTTATACAGCTACATATGTAAAGGTATTTCAGATTTTAAGAGTCTTTATTTGTCATTTATTGCTTTTTGACTGTTTTACATTTCTTGCTACAGTCAGGCAGACTTATTCTTAGACCATGAATGACCTCAAAAAAGGTAAAATCCGAATAATTCAGTTTTCGATTACCAGGGTTGTCCTATATGGCTTTTTTTTTTTTTCTTTTAATTGCTGTGTCCTTTTTTTAATAGTTCTGAAATGTAAACACTAGGTGGGAAAGGTTGACTTTGCAGGTACCTGCAAAAGATAAGTCTGAGATATTTCAGAGACTGAGTTGCATGGACCCTTTATCTGGACAGTACAGTGATGAAGCAAACTGGTAAGGTACTGACAGTGGATCCAAACTGTCTCTGGTAGCAACACAGGAGTGCAAAATATTTTTTTTCACCTTTTATACTTGTGTGAAATGGCCTTAGCTCTTATTTCTGTAGACAGTAGAAATACACTTCCAAGCTCCAAAGTGTCTTCCCATTAGCTTTTAAGACACTGTTAAGTTCCAATTATTGAAAGATGCCTCTGCTCCAGTGAAGCTGAAGACAGGACCATATGCCAAAGCCAAAAGTATAGATTTTATTTAACAGTATGTGTGAGGTAGAGAGAGATAGAAAGAAATAGAAAAGGATGAGGAGGGAAGAGAGAGAGAGACCAAGCAGAAGACAGCCACCACGACAGATCCAGTGAAGTCCTGATGGTCATTCTTCACCCCAGGCTTCTTGGTGCTGGGGGCCCAGAGTCATTTTTCTGGGGATACCATTGATGTTACTCACAACTGCTTTACCTCCCCTGTGTAGCCTGCCTGTTCCTACACTGCTTAGAGCCACTAAGCTGCTTAATGCACACTACCTGGTAGATCAGTAGCAGTCAAAAGAATCCTGTAGCTGTGGAACAGATGATACAACATCTGTTTTGCAGATCAAGCACTAGATTTATGACCCATGTAAAACACTGTATACACAGATATTTCTGGGATATCTGAGATTGAAATATGAGTGTGCACCACACTGAAGCATCAGAAAAGGAGATAATTGACAAGATCTTTGATGGAACCCTAATAGAATAGTGTGCAATAGCCATGTATCTGCTGAAACAAGAATCTCTGAAACAAGATGGTCTTTTTTTGGCTTTCTATTGATTGTTGGAAAACCACATTAAGTGATGTAATTATTCAGTTTACTGTAAATGCACCAAAGCCTTTATAAATTCTCTGCTCTTAGCTTAATACAAAGTTACTGTAAAATTATAAGCAGCAGATGTATACCATGACACTATGCCATTCATAATATTATATATTATTAGTGAAATAAACTCATATTCTTTCAGGTAGATCATTTCAGCAATATGACTATATCAACAAAGAAGCATTCTTGACAAACAGTTTTGAGAAAATAGTAACTTAATAAACATTTGGAGCTGATTCTCCACTTTAAATCCTATTGAAATGAAGTTTTGTCTGAGGTATGTGTGCTGAGTCTCTATAAAGAGTGAGAATTGTTAACAGAGTGCTGCATTAGAAACCATTAAACCTGACTGTGACAGTAGCTCCAAGTGAGAATAGGAAAAACATATCATTACAAAGACAATGTCAAGTTTCTTATTCTTGTTAGCAACTCCTTCCATCACATACTGACAGATGTTGGCCTAATTATCTTTGGGAATGTCCACGTAAGCTGCAGTGCAATACAATTCATTTTGTCCACTACATAGCCTGTGTTTTCAGATATGTATGGGTACTCTCCTGAATGCTTCCTCTTAAGTGATCTTGTTTCATTGAATTTGTGGTGGCTGGTGCTCCAAGTCTTGTTTGTATACAAAATAATTAAAACTTTTGACTTCTTCCTTTGAAAAAGTATCTGTGTGTTACAGTGTTCAGCAACCCTGATTATGAACAAATGTCCAAAGGCATTTCAAGATTTACTGATATGAAAGTGTCAAAGAAACCTGGTAACTTAAAAACAGAGAGGGAATCATGACATTTTAGACTCATTTAGGATAGAAAAGACCTTTAAAATCATTGAGTCAAACCATTAACCCAGCACTGCCATGTCCACCACTAAACCATGTCCCTAAGTGTCAAATCCATATATCATTTAAATACCTCATGAGATGGTGACTCAACCACTTCTCTGGCCAGCCTGTTCCAATGCTCGACAGCCCTTTCAGTGAAAATATATCTTTAAAGAAGGGGACTTTCCAAATACCAAAACTTTGTGTTTTCCAAGATCAGCTATGAAGACGACAAGAAAAACCCTCTCTTATTGTTTACGGGTCATATCCAAGCTAAATTAATATCATATCAATTTATAAATTAATGAAAAAAGTGAAAAGGCTATTCATTTGGAAAGATTTGTGTATGCTTGAATGTAGTTTAGATTAGGATCGTTACAGAGAAAGGAAAACATAATCTTGGTGCTGAAATAAATATTTGGATTTTTAGAGAGTTGTAAAATACAGACAAGAAAATGTACTTCAGATCTTAGAAATATGTTCATGGAATCAAAAGACAATTTCAATCTAAATGAAAAGGAAGCCTCTCAGTAGTATCTAACATGCCTCAAAATACATCAATACTTACAAATGTTCACATTTAAATTGAGGACATTTCATTACACCATCAACAGTGTGGAGGTAAACATGTTACTGTTCTGGACAGGAGTTTATCTTGGCATTAGTTTTGTGTCTAATAATACTGAAAATCTTGTGAGAACTGCCAGACTTTCTCAAAGCAAACAGCTGGGACAGTAAAGATTGCCAAACTCTTGAAGTCTGTCAGATCAGTTTCAGTAAATGTGGGGCGCACGTTAGTAAAGAAAATTACACATATTTTTTTAAATTACTTTGAAGCTAAAAGGGAATTTGCACTTTGATTTTCTTTAAGGTTTGGTGAAGCCTTGAACAGCTCTTATTTCATCCAATTGTTTCTCTCTATGGAGATTATGTCTGTGCTTTAAACGGCAATAGATGATACTTCAAATATTTATTTTTGCCTCATATGTGTGGTCAATTTCGTCTTGATACTTATGTTTCTACATGTTTTATTGTAGGAGAAATTCCAAACATTTCAGTTAAGACTTAAAATTGCTCCAAATGAAGGAGAGAGCCTTGATCAAAAGAAGAATGGTCTGATTGACAGGTCAGCTTCAGAATAAAGCCAAACCTGAAAAAGAAGCAACCCAGACTCTTTCCATGACCAGAAGAATGATCACTGAGAGACCTTCCAACTTAATCAAACACCCAGCGCAGACAAGCATTCCATCCCTCAAAAACATAAGTGATTTTTCATTAAATGTCACTGACTGCACCCAGGTTGTGGTGCCAGAGGAAGTTTTTTTCACAGTGGCTGCTGCTGGGATACTGGAAAACCTACTTATCCTCATTGCCGTTGTTAGAAATAAGAATTTACACTTGCCCATGTACTTCTTCATTTGCAGCTTAGCCATTTCAGACATGTTAGGTAGCTTGTACAAAACTCTGGAGAACATCTTTATCATCTTGTGCAAAATGGGATACCTGACACGCCACGGAGACTTTGAGAAAAAACTGGATGATGCCATGGATTCCATGTTCATTCTGTCTCTGCTGGGGTCTATTTTCAGCTTGCTAGCTATTGCAGCAGACAGATACATCACTATCTTCTACGCCTTGCGGTACCACAATATCATGACACTGAGGAGGGCCTCGGTTATCTTGGCGATCATTTGGGCATTCTGTGCCGGCAGCAGCATTGCCATTGCCCTCTTCTCCTATGAAGCAGCAACAGTCATTCCCTTCACCATCCTGTTCCCTTTGATGATGTTTTTCATACTCTGCCTCTATGTCCACATGTTCCTCCTGGCTCGATCTCACGCCAAAAAGATCGCCTCACTGCCCAGCAGCAGCGTCCATCACAGAACTAACATGAAAGGCGCGATTACACTGACTATTTTTCTTGGCGTTTTCCTTTGCTGTTGGGCTCCCTTTGTTCTCCACATCCTCTTAGCAAGGTTTTGCCCACATAACCCTTACTGTGCCTGCTACATGTCCATTTTCCACGTGAATGGGACGCTCATTATGTGCAATGCCATCATCAACCCTATGATTTTTGCATTTCGAAGCCCAGAATTGCGGAGTACATTTAAGAAGATGTTGTACTGTTCCAGGTCAAACTGCAACTGGTGAACACTTCATCATCTTCATCAAAAACACTTCATCAGAAATGAAAATTATAGAAGCATTTATGGGATGCTGTGCAAACATCCATGTACAGAGTTAAAAATAACAACAATTACACCCAAAGTAATACTATGCTTGTAGTATATTGCCAGTGATTTTTCAGAGGGTTACCAAAGAATGAATAAAAAATAAGTAAGCACACAAATCTTTGTCAGCCAGACCCCCAAACTAAGCTAATGCTGCTGATAATTTTCATACAAGGAAAAAAACTGAAAAAATGTCTTAATTATCTTTTGTCATTTCAGCAAAATCCAAACTAAAATCTGCATCAGGTTGCATTACCCCAGATATGAGCCAATTCATTTTGTATCAATAATTGCAATTCAGTGCATATACTGCTTTAAATTTCTATTGTTTAAATTGCAATGAAGTGAACATTTGTTTCTAAACCTTGCATTTGTATAAAAGTATAGTTTTAGTAGAAAACATGGACATGTAATTTGGCTGAAAAAACAAACTCAAGAATCTTCTTTGACATCTAATCTCCTCAAAATCATGCAGTTAGTGATGTCTTTTGGAGATCAAGCAACTTTTGGAGTGTAAGTCCAAAAGAATAGGATATTTTGATTTAAGAGCTTTTTTTAGTCACTGAAGAGTTATTTCCAATATAAAGTTGTCGTGCCAACAACGACGGGTTTTGAATTTTAAAACCCCTAATCCAGGTCTAGACTAGCAAAGGGAATTGTGGAGCTTGTCATGCCTGTTCTCTTCAATAAAATAATAAGCTCCACAGATAATAAAAGCACTTTGATTCAACCATAACGTGCTGCAACAAAGAATTCAAAGAACATAGTACCAGAGATAAAATTCCAACACTTCCAAGCAAGTCAGCCACCTGGGTAAGGAAGCAACTAGGCAGTCTGCAGGGATGCTACAAAGCAGGTTGTAATTTAGAAACCTTTGTGAGAAAATTTTGAACTGTTACTGCCAAAATAATACAGAACTCACAAAACTTTAAGGCAGAATGGCTTTCAACAGCAAAACATCCTGAAGCAGTCCAGAGCATATGGTGAGAAATTAACCTCACCATAATTCAAGGAAGTCATTCAGCTGTGCCAGAGAGAAGTAGTAAGAGAATTTCAAGATTATGGAATATGGACAAATCATACGAATTCAGGTCATCTTGGGTTGAATAAGAGACAATAAACCTGAAAGCCTCTATAGAACTATGAAAATCAATTAGAAAAGAGATGCTAAAATGAAAATTATTCAAACCTATGCATTTATTGATAAAAAGGTTCATCTCTAAAATACAAGCTTAGAAGGGAGCTCAGATATAATTGCACATTTTATCTTAATAAGATTTTTTTTCATTTCCATCAAAAAGAAAAATAAACTTAAAGATGCACAGCAGGAAATTACTGTTAGAATTGGAGGGGGGAAGAAAAAAAACATACAGTATTAAAGAAAAGACAAAACAAAACATCTACAGTACTGCAGTGCCTGTGTTCACAAAGGATGAACTTTAAAATGATAAAACAAATTGGATAGAAAATTGTGATTAAGGCAGCCTTTATATTAACTCTGCAATGCATGAATTATCAGCCAAATGTACCTTCCCCAAAACATTATTTTCCATCTGCTTCCCTAAGGTAGACATGGTTAAGAACCGCAAGTAACCTCTACCATGTTAGGTCACTGCATCTTGTAAGAAAGCCTACTCTAACTCTATACATGCAAAAACTCCATGTTCACAAGGAGCTGTCCAAATGTAAACAATTCATACCATGATTTATAGCTCATATCACCTGGACAAGGAAAAATAACCATTAAAGAAAACAACAAACATTTAGCCCCACAATGAGGAACATTCAAGAGAGACTCACGTCAAAATCAAAAATTCAGCAGTAAAAAATTTATTGAAATTCTATACAAAGTCTTTTGACAAGGACTCCTCTCATGGAGATTCTGACAATTAGGACTTGGAAAATTATCCCTGCGAAAGCTGGTGATGGAAAAGGTCATGGCTACAGCAGACCTCAGGTGGTGCCACCAGCTACTGCATTCTTCTGCCACAGCAGCCAGCGGCACCTCAGGGTAGTCCTAGCGGGTGCAGTTAGGCCTGGCTGCCTTCAGCCCTCGCCTGACTGCCCTCACCCACAAAAAGGTTTCAGGGACTGGCTGGTGCCAGCCTCCCTTTGCAGCATCCCCAGGCACAAAGGAAAGAGGCAGTGGTCACTCATAGACGCCAGGAGACAGAGACCAGCTCCCACCCCTGGACTGCCATCATTTGCTTTGCAATGAGGACCTGGGCTTCTACTACCCCAAACAAAACCCATCCTGTGGGCACACCTTTGATCCTGCTCTTCTGAGCCCTCCTTCAAGGGCAAAGTAAACTGTTCTCCACAAACCCATCTGCCATCATCCCCAAGCCTCTAGCCACCATTTATCTGCAAAACACAGGGCAGCTACAGTTATGCAGGTTATGGACCAGTGAGAATTTTAGTTTTTTCCATCTAGCTTGTTAAAACAAGAAATCAACACCTAGACAGTAATATTTTGGTAGGTTTTATCCCACATTGATTTCTTTGACTTGAAAGTATTTCTGCAGTTACTGACATTCTATCTCAGATTGCCATGAGATCCAAGCACTGTCTGGAACTGGTTCCTACCTCATCTTACCAGAAGTGAAGTGCCTGTTCTCTGTAGCCTACCTGGTCTCATCTGTGGATACACTCAAATTAATGTCCCAAAACATTCATTCCTGTCATGATGCCTGAGCAACATCCAAACTTACAGTTCAGGATTATGTCTTCAAATTGGTGTAGACACTTGATGGCTCTTACTGTTATACTCTGTGTCTAATACACAGACAACCAGCAAGACTGGGAAAAGGCTACAAGGTCGACAGGTTGCAAATTATGAAAACTGCTTGTTTTTCTCAATGTTTGTGTTAGAGACAACAGGATATGCCATATTCACTGTGTAAAATTGTAAGAAATAATCCTGTGCATTTGCAATACAGCTGAAATCTGTGTCTACAATATTAGATCTCAAGCTGAGCCTGGGGGTTATGTAGGGAGTCAATATGTAATTCAAAATTCACATGTAAACTTTTTTTCGGTTTGCAATCGGTTATAATTAAATGGAGCATTCTTTTGAAAATATTTCCTTTATGGGAAGAAAGAGTCAGGAAGAACACAAAACATAATTGAATAAAAAAGGCTTCTAGAAACGTTTTATTTTTTCAGTCTGCCGGCATCTCTTGCATGCTAGCAGATGGGTAAATCTCTACACATTATCTCCTAATTGTCTGTAAATTAGACTTGCATTTTAGTTGTCCAATGTCCAAGCAAGTTTCTCTGTCTCACATACCAATGTCTCTGTATATTTACCTATGTTGCTTTTTGAACAGATTCTTTATGCCAAGATTTTCATTGTATTGTGCTGAAGTTGCTATTGAAATTCTCCCCTGATATATTAACATGTAAAAGTGAAGACTTTTCTCAGATTTTGGAACTTCCCTTCATCTGCCCAGCTTTAAATTTCAAATGTTTAGGAGGAGAATTGTACCTTAGCTTTGGGAGAAAAAAAGTTTATTTTGGATTCTACCAGAAGCTAATAAGCCTGAAAGGAACATCCAGTCCTTTGAAAATCACAGGCAATGCTACAATCAATGTTTCATTTGGAAGGGTCCACAGAACTTCACATGCCTGTGGCAACAAAACATTTCCCAGTCGCTTACTGCAAAACCAAAGAAGAAAAGCTCTTCCTCTCTTTTTGTTGTTTTGAACTGAACTTCATGTTCAGGAATAAAGTGAACAAATCTGATAAAGGTACCCAGGGGAATTAATTCCACTGAAAAAATCAGTATGCCAGTGAGAGACAAACTTTCAGTTTGATTTTGTTCACAAATTAACAAGACAAACAGTATATTCATGAGAAAATATAGTTTGTAGTTAGTTTATTTATATGAGAAAAATCTTGTTTCAACGAATTATGGTTCTGGACAAGACTTTCAAAAAATAGGTGCCTTGGACTCCTATCAGCTGAACAAAATTTCCATTTTTCAAAAAAAAACTACACTCTTCAAATGATACATTTATCCAAACAGAATTATACCCAAGTAGGGCCTGGTTTTTAATTCTCTCAAGGTAATTTCAGCAGAGAGCTACCCGTTGTGTCCTTATCATTCAACAACACTTTAATATATCTTTATTTAAAATGTCATTTCTCAGAAGACACAATGCTGTTGTAAGCTTCCAATTCAAAGAAGACAACTTAAAATACAATTCTGGAGAACTGAGTTTGACCACTAAACAAAAACTTTTCATGCCTGCTGAAAGCCATTTTCTTATGTCCTAAAATCCCTTTACATCTGTAAGATAAAATCAGAGTATTGAGCTGTCACACATAGTCTAATGAGTGACCATTAACTATCAAATAATTCTGGATAACCCATCTGGAGTACAAATGCTTAGTGATTAACTAAAATTATTTATTGCTTTCAAGAATTGTGAGGTTTTTTTAGATTAAGATAATGAGATGGGTTTGGTGTTTCACATTCCTTTGCTTCATCAGCACCCTAAAACTACCATTTAGTACAACTTCAGTCCCTGAACAGCTACCCCTAAACTTTGTATTAACTATCTGGATAAAGGCAGAGTTAGTCAAAAACCATTTGGAAATGAGTGGAGTCACTCCATCGGCAACTTCTCATCCTCTGACGAGCTAACCAAGGACAGAGGAGATGGAGCACGTGGCCCAGGTGGACACTTGTATTGACATTTCAGCTGTAGTTACCTGTACAGGAGGATCTCCAGTACAAAAGGACAGATTGCCCTGATGGACCCCAAAGGAGTCCCATGGCCTTTGCAGTGCTCTGACTCTGACCTGGTGGTTATAAGGTCAGGCAATGAAAAACCACTTTCACCGTGTCTAAAGCCTCTCAGGAGCCTCTGTGTTATCACAAGAGCATTCAGCCCTGCAGGAAATCTTGGTGTCAGAATACCACCATGACGTATAAGGCAGCCTCTAAAACCAGCAAGGAATGTCTTCAGTCTCTTTAAAATCCCATCACGTAGGTTTTTCTGGCTAATTGTCCTTGACAGTTTAAATTTGGTCTCAGGGTTTGGTGGCATTGAAAGTCTTGGGTCGATTTCTTCTAATTTAGAACTATCTTCCCGGTTCAGGGACTCCTGCAGCTATTAACTTTCAAAATTAATTATAATTATTATTATCCATCATTCTAAATATGCATTTGAGCTTTCACTTGAATTTTAAAGAGTGATCTACAGAGTTGCTTAATGCACCATTTCAGTCTCAGAGACCACAGTCTTACATTTTCATTTACTTGAGAAATGAAACCACTGCCAAGTAATTTGGGCAGTCATATCACCCTGTGTGACAGCTAAACCTGTCTTAACCGCCAGTCTGTGCAATGAGGGGAAAAGGGAGGGAATAAAGGGATTCAGCCCAGTACGGAGCAGCCTGTGTCAGAGGGCAAGCCAAGAGGCACTGATGGATGCCTCGGGGCTCTCATCTGCACTTGGCTTTCTCTCCGATCACAGCAGGGCCTTGGAAAGCAGGGGGATTTGTATAAAAGGCAGCTGCTCACTCCTGCGTGAGCAGGCGGTGGAAAGAGGCACAGCCTTGCAAGAAGCAACTGGCTGGTTAATAAGGGGCTGAGACTGGCAAAGTTTCCCATTAAAGGAGCTGGCACTAGGGGCAGGTAAAAGCCTGGGGACAGGCCCAGGGAAAAGGGTTGATGAAGAATAATATTTTTTTTTTTAAATAACAGTGTTAAATTAACAAAATCAATTGTTCAGCTTTTTTTCTGTACAGAGGGGTTTTTACTGAAGGTTTTGTCTGAGTGGCTCAGGAGTATCAGGAGCACAAAAAAGCTCATCACACAGAAGTGGCCCAGGGTTCTCAAGCTGGAAATGTTGCCACCAAAGTCAAGATCAGGTTAGGAGAGACAAGAGCAGGGAAGAGGAGTGTAATTTCTAAGACTGGATAGCACAGCATGGAAGCAACCAGAAGAGAGAAAGAAACAGGTGGAGAGGATCTACTCATCTTTCATTGCTGGAAAGGAGTGTGTAGAGCTGAGAGAAGTAGGAATGAAAGAAGTAACATTCATGGTCAGACAAACAGAAATGCTGAGGTGAGTGAAAAGAGCAGAGATGTCCAGGACATGGCTTTTTCTCCTGATTTGCAATAACTACCAAAAACTGGTGCATCCATTTGATTTAGAGGTCAAAGACCTTGAAGCCTTATTTCTTTGGATATGTGTAAATAAAGTGATACCATAACTCATGGAAGGAATTCAAAACAGGCCCTGAAGAATTTATAATGTACACAGGGGTGATGTTTGTGCTTTATGGTTAATTATTAATTTATTTTTCATTTCCTTTCAAAAATGTTCCATTTCTTCCTTAAATCATCATCATAAATTTCTCTGTAATGATCCTGGTCCCTGTTAATGTATCACGTCTGGAGGTCAGTCATAATATAGTCGGATTAAGCGTGATGCTTCTGGTATTTCAAAAATAACCTGGTCATTTAAAATTTAAAATGTATTGCACTTGAATTGAATTTTAGATGTTGATGTTTCAAAAATATCTCATGCATTATATGCTTTACATCCACTCTATAACTAAGCACCTTACAGTGCACTTTCCTCAGCTGATTGTTTATCCAGCAACTGAGGCATGAATGCAAAATTTTGCTTTTACATGACTAAAATTACCTAATGTAATATGTGTACTTACATTCAGTAGTCTATTCAAATGTTTGTCTTCTTACAGAAGAAACAGAAAGTTTGAAGAAAAGGCAGTACTATGAGAAAGGAGGGCTAAATAAACTGAAGGACGTTGGTGAAATTTGGTGCCTGAAATAGGAAGACCTACAGCTCTTTCTGAGCTTGTGCAAGCAAATGCACAAGCTCAGATGACTCTTTGTATTACACTAAGCCTGTAATGGAGAATTTCTCCCCTAAAGAAGAGAGATAAGTTTATTAAATCATCTCATATTCCCTGCAGCTAGCTTTGAAGAAGCACAATCTTTCAGTTCAAGGGTTTGGAAAATGTTCTCCTGAGACAACATAATAGGAAATGAGGGGGAAGCAAAAGGTCTTCTGAATTAAGTTAGTCTGCTCCTCCAGCCCTTCTGGATATATTAATGAAAAAGCCTTCCCCTTAAGGAATATGCCATACCAACTGGCAATGTTTTGAAACAAATACCTAAAAGAAGAGCCAGAAATAGCATTTGGCAGTTCAAAAATGCATCTGTTCTCTTAATGATACTTTCATATCAGTGTTTTTGGGTCACAGATGAAGCAATATGAAAACGAAAGTGGTTTTACTTCAGACTAGTTTCATGCTGATTTCAAGCTGAGGCACACTTTTTTTGTCTGTTGGTGAATCTCTTCCAAAAATATATTTATTCAGGTCTGCTGACTAAGTCCTGGAAAGGTATCCTTGGCCTGGTTTGTGCACTTGACCAGTTACCAGCTTCTCCACAACAGACTGAAATGCAGATTGCCTTGTCTGTGAGTTTATGTCCCCAGGACACAGCCTCATAAATTAGGACAGCAGTGGGGAGCAGAGGCTTTTTTTTTTTCCATAAAAGAGAAATCTGATGCACCTGCAGCACACTGGGTGACAGTCCCTCCAGGTTCTGAGAGGGGATTTTGGTAGGAGAAGCCAGACTCTTTAAGTGCACAGACTTCTGCAGCAAAGCACAGCAGCCAGAGCTACAGGATGGGTGACACAGAGCAAAGGAGTTGTCAGCAAATGTAGCCTTAAGAGGAAAAAAAGCAAAGAAACCCCAACTGTGTCATTTTAGTACTGCTTTCTAACAACAGTAGAAGTAGTGTCAGTTATCAAGAGAAAAACGTCAACCACCACTGCACCCAGGATACTGTGGGTTGCAAGAAGTTGGCACAATAGGCAAGAAATAAGAAATGGGAATGGACTAATAACAGGATATTATGAACTAAGTTTAAAACAATACATAATTGGTAAAAAAGGAATTTAATCCTTACATACCTGCTTTAAACCTAGCAATCTGTGAACATCCTGAAGTACACTCTGATTTTTGAAACGTTTGACTTTTGAAGTATATTCTATCTGTTGTTTCCTGCATTAACTAGAATCCCTTTTATCCATCAATAGTAGAGACATTCTGCTGCATTTTAAAAATCACTTTTTTAAAAAATCATACTGTGCACTTTCAAGATCTATTATGTGCTTCTAAATCTTCTACACCTTTTGTCATGATCCACTCACCCCTTTTTTGAACTAGTTACAAGAGGAAATATTAAAGTTGCTCTCCTAGGCTAGCTATCTCAGGGTATTTTCTTGAATGATAATACTTAAATTTATTACAAAAATATAAGCTGGAGTCTAGGTCCTCGGATTAAGTTATGAACACATTGAAAAGCGGGAAGGACCTGCTGTGACCATGTGGAGGAAGTGTTCTTGTAATAGGTAGGAGTTCCCCCATGCTTTCCTCCAAAAAAATCAAGGTGGGCCAGATTAGTAGTAGTGTCTGAGCTGCATTACAAGAAAAGCTGCAAAATATTTCATCCCACCCCGACCCCTGTACCTAAACAATCCCAAGAGCTAGGAAGCCTTTGCTCTCAGCACACATACACCCCTCCACACACATCAGGAGGTCTCTGAAGCTGAAAAAAAATTTGTTCTTTAAAGGAAATAGTACATTAAATTAAAGAACAAAATCATTATTAGCTGGCCAAAAGAGGACTGTATCTGGAAGCAGAGGCCAGAATGCAGCCAGCTCCTATTTCTGAGGAGGAGGTTAAAGAAAGAGAAGGTAAGGATCAGGCTGGTGATATTCCAGGGAGGGAAGAAAACGATTGTGTCAAAACCCATGCATGGTTTATCCTGCAAGAAAGGAGTTAAAAGTAGAAAAAACATGCCTACAATAAACAGAAATAATTAATTAGCTTTAGTACTTACTGGTGTGGACTAATCTCTGGGTGGTTTTTTATGGGATTTTGGCTCCTTTTTTTATCACAGGCTTCTTTTTACCAAAGATACACAACAAGAGCAGTGGATTTACTGTGTGGAATTTAACAGCCTAAATAGGAGCTTCCTAAAGGACAGTATCATCTCTTCAGGAGACAACTGCTGTAGCAAAGCGTAATGGTGAGAGTGAATAGCAGATATTTGAAATACACTTTTAAACATACACTTCCATGGGAGCAAATTAGCCATAATATATGGGTAACATATTCAGCCAGCATTGCTTCTTCTCCATTCCCTGGTCACCTCTTGTTGTCTACATTTCAAATGTATGTGCCCGTGCTCAAAGTTTAGATCAAGATTCAGCGTGTCCTCAGCTGTCTTAAAATAAATTTGTGTATTATCTTTGGCGTCTTTTATAGACAATTTGACAAGTTACCAAAACCACACTCACAGATACTTGAAACACAATTGTACCCACCACCAAGGCTAAGCAGGCAGCAGCAAACAACAGGGAGAAGAAATGCAAGCAGATCCTTTTTTAAGATACAAGGAAACAATGAGCTAACAACACATGAGGACAAAAGAAACAACTGACAAGGGACTACATGCCTTTCATGCTGATGCACAGCTTGCTTAAATCTCTCCTTAGTTTTTCAGCCCATGACCTTTGGATCTGTATACAGATGCCTGTTGTACAGTACTCTTTTGTTCTAGGAAAAATGTCTTTCCCAACTATAGTTCTCAGCTGGTTGCACAAGTTTCCTAATAAAGAAATGTGCTATTACACCAGTATGGCTTTAGGTCCCTTAGAAAGGTCACAAGTGTCTGTGCTGCTGTAGGGGAAATTAGAAGAGCCAGAGGTAAACATGCCCGTGAAGGATCTGACCTAAACAGTCTGGCAACAGAGGTTGTCACAGAGACCAGTCCTCTTGCCTTCATTTACAGGGGGTGAGCTCTAACTACCCTGAAAGCACAAAAAAAGAAATCATAGGTGACTCTTTGACATTTAACTAATCCCTTCACAAATTTGTCTCCATTAGACTAACTGAGTTCTTGAACAACATATTCTTAGCTGCCAGCACTCTCTGCATATCTCTGACATGGGATGAAGTTCCATAGAGCTGTTTGTACATGTGGACAAAATAGGAAGAATAACAATAGCCACCTAAAAAAATTATCAAGGGGTTCAGATGTGTTTGATGAGCTGTCAGCATTTAGATCACCAATATTCTTCTCTTTCACATGTGCTGTCCTTGTCAAGTTCTTCATCACTTTTTTTTTTGCAGTGGATTTTGTTGCTGAAGTGTTTTTGTGTCCAATATGTGTCACTTGTCAGATGAATAAAGGATAGATAGAAGATAGATAGATAGATAGATAGATAGATATAGATAAATAGATAGATAGATAGATGGTGTTCCATCATTATTAAGCTATTTTGCCCCTTCAGAAGCAAAGTTGGCCACTCAATAAAGCAGAACGAAAGCCTCAGAGACAGAAGCTGAGAGGTAAGAAAAATACATTTTTGGGAAGGACAAGCAGAAGCAGCCCAAATAATGATGCCAGTTTGATCAAAGTACAATGGACAGTGATGATTTCCCACTAACAAATGGACATGAAGGGACAGTGGTTGTAGGGGAATTAAAAACTTCAGATCCTTGCAGAAAAAAAAAATAGAAATAGTGTTTCCATCTACAACACTGATGAGGTTCAAGACCTTAATGATGAAGGAAATTCTAAAAAATCTAAAGATTTGATTAATGATTCAAATGCGAGGGGGGGGGTGGGGGAGGGAAGAGGCAGAATCTCCTTACAACAATAGCTACAGCTTTTATTACAGGGAATGTAATGAATTACTATACTAATGAAGGCAGTTGTCATGTTAGTGCCAAAGATTGTATTGCAGTCCAAGGAAAGGTCAAAAATTTCTCAAAACGAAAGCATAAAGCTATGTCTGATATGTTACGCCTCATTTTGTAATAGTATTTTATTTGCCAGACTGCAAGGGGCTTGCTACTTCAGTTCATCACTTTTCCATGCAGGTGTTTCACAAGCTCTTGCTGCAGCCACCAGTTTTAAAAACATGACAACTTTGAAGTCCAAGGTAAAGCACGGAATAATTTTATGCACTCAGTCATGACAGCACTTGACTCAAAGCCAATGAAATGATTACAGAAACAAATCCCTAGCATATTCTGCAGACAGGTCATTACTTTGTCTGGCCTCTGAAAGCTCCGCTGATCAAAAATTTGTATCTCTTACAGAAGAAAAATCAAACAATTACAGTAATTAACCAAGGAACAATAATGAAAACTCCATCAAAGACTGTAATATATTCCCTTCTAAAAGACATATCGCAGTCTGATTTATTAACAGATGCGTCACACTGGCAGGAGATGAAGTATTTTTCTTTATCTTTCACTGAAAGTCTTATTACACCTACTTAAATCAAAGGCTATCAGAAAACAATAAGTTCTTCACTTCCTTTCTGCTATGTTGATTAAAGTAAAAAGCTATTTCTCTACCTAGTCATGTCAGATTGAATCTAAGTGCTTACAACATCATTATCACCATGGCAGCTATTTTCATAGCGTTCCTCATTGCCTTCCCAGCCACTGTAACAGCAGTTTTGACAAATAGTGTATTAAAAATTAGAATTGCTAAAAAGGTCTTCATAGATGAATTTTCTTGTGTATAAATTTACCTTTTCCCCAGATAATTAAAATACTGTTCTCCAAGGAAATTACTTTTCTTTCAAAAACCCTCTATTGATTTTATTTGTAAAAGCTGACAGCAAAAATAAAATATTTCAAACAGAAATATTTCAAAATCAGTTGTTTGGGTCTTTTTTTCACCGAGTAGAAAATTGTAAATGTTGCTTGACATGATAAATGGAACAAGGCCATTTTGATAATGTGAAGGCAGATATCTTAGGGACAAAGGTTGGTAACCACAGCCCTCTTCATCTCTGGTTGTTGCATAACTAAAGATTTTGAAAGAGAGTAGAAAAAACAAACCTAATAGTGCTGCCAAAAAAAGAAAAAAAAAGAAAATTACTAAATTTGCAGAAAGCCAGAGTGAATAGTTACTAATTAGTCCCTTACCCAGCCAGAGGTAAATATGTGTGTTTCAGGGAAGCATGTTTCAGCTTATTTGTTGTTGTTAATTATTTATTATTATATATTAATATATTAATA
>VWYO01004994.1:29867-43063 GCA_013400275.1 Rhadina sibilatrix | reverse complement strand
AAATCATCTGAATTAAACTTTGGGGGCTTTTCCACCACCAGGTTCAAAAGAGGGACCTGTGGAAGAATTTACCTACCTTGCTTGAACCAGAATCACAGCAAAGTATGTGCCCTGAAAATATAATTTCTCTCCCCTAAAAAACACTAATTTCAAAAGCAATACCAGTCCCTCCCTCCTTGTACTTCACATAATGCCTTTTGATCTTCAGCTGATGATGGTTTATTGCTAAAATTTGTTGAGTTTTTCACTGTCTTGCTAAAAATTACTTTCTTCAAGGGCGGCCACGTTTAATCCCTCCCAGAACAAAACACACATCTGCAAATCCCATTCCCCTCTATGTCTCATCCCAGGAGAGATACTGAAAATTCTGTCTGCTTTCTTCAAGCTTTCACCCAGGTAGAAAATCAGAGGGAGGTGCACAGGAATTGCAAATATGTGACAAAATATTTCAACAGTGCTTGGTGGGAATATGCTTTCTGAAAGCAAACAATAAATTGGCCGAGTGGAAATACACACACAACCATGTCATTGTATAATCCAGCGTGGAGAGCAAAATAACCTCCTGCTCTGGCTCAGATTTAAAACTGCCCTCACCCTATTCCCAGCACAGGTTTCTGAGACAAGTCAGCATCCAGGGGGACCTTAAAAACAGATGGAGCCAGTCTGGCAGCAAGCAAAATGCAAATTACTACTCAGGTCTTTAACCAGAAATGTCTTTCAAGACCTGCCAGTCACCTTTCCCTGACGCTGCACCAGCTCCCAGACTGTGAGGTTTAGACTGAACTCCTGCACCAAATTCAACCTGGTGGAGCCAAGTAACTTCAAAGAAAAGCTTCATCCCCTGATGTGGCACAGCCATGTATTGCACAAAGCTCTGTGCTGATGATGGTGGCTGCATCTCACAAGCACATTCCACCTCACTCCCCTCTTAGCACCAGGACAGATTTCCCAGCTTCCTCATCCACCTGAGGATTTGGCTTAAGTTTCTTTGCAACAAGAGAAATCTGCTGCTGAATTTCCCATCCTAAACTAAGGTCCCATCCTAAACTAAGGTCCCATCTAAAGACCCCCTGCGTGCTGTGCCCTCAGGTGTGTCCCCTGCCTTTCTGAGCCCAACAAGCCTCTCAAGGCTGGTGAATAAAGTGGGACACCAGCACAGGCCCACCCTGCACTACCCTAAAATCCCAGTTCTGCAGGAGCTGGTAGAAATTTCAGGACTCTTCCAAGTCCAGCTACACAAAGGTTTCCCACGTGCTTGCAACTAAACATTTGATTCTCCTCTGACCTGTCCTCACTGCAGGGTCAGGTGGTGACAGAAGACCTGTGTTATTGCCCTCATTGCCCTCTTTATTTTTCTTAATACTGCCACCAAAACCACCAAATCTCTCATTAATTTTTGACTGGAACCAAGGCGGCGTGCAGCTCTGTGACTTGTGCCCCATTCATCCAAGAGTCCCATTTTCCCATTTGTGTCCACCTCAGGTGGCTCAAAGCCCTGGTGTCAAAGCAACATCTGCAAAGGACTGGTCAGTGAGAAGCATAAGGGATATTTGACATTAGCTGGCTAAATGCCATGACATCTACTGTATCCCTAAAGACTTTCGGGATAGATCCTTTCTTTCTACCTCCTCCACCTCAGAAGTGAAAACATAACCTCTTCATTGCCCCCTTTTGAAGCTAAAAGCAACTCAGCAAGCAACACTCGTTGTCTAAATGTGACTTGTTTAATCTGGCACCCACGAAATGCAGGTATGACAGGCATTCTGTTGCAATATCTGGGAGAATCAGAGTTCCTTAATCTATCTTCAGTCAAAACAAATAAATGCGTTTTTTTTATTCAAATCTGTCAGAAAACATTTGGAAATTATTTTCATTGCTCCCCTATTAACTCTGCTTTAGAAGCATTCAGTGCCACTCAAGTCTTTCAGAAACAGGTATGACTTCACTGAAATCAAAAGGTGGAGTTCAAAGGGCTGATTTCTCCTTTGTCACACCTCATGCATGCTCCCTCTTTAGTCAGAGATGTTAGATACCACTGGAATCATACATTACCAACAGTAAGGCTCCATAAATTCATTTTCAGAGTTCCTTTCATGCAAAACCACATCTGCAATTGTTTCTGTAAACTTGGCCAAGTATTCCATGTTGACTGCAGAAAATAAACTCTTGTACATATACATATACACACACACAAACCCCTATCAAGCAGCTTTATTCCTTCCCAAACAGAATAGCTCAGCTGGGACTCGAGGCAAAATAAATATACTGGGTCACATGAAACACAGTTTCATTCCAGTGTAGCTGCTCCTTGTTTCTGACCATGCTTCTTAGGACTTCCAAGGGAAATTCATCAATGGCAAATCAAGCTTGGCATAAGAAAATCAAACTTTGGTGTTTTCTCAAGGTCCCAGTTTCAGTTCTCTGAACACATCATTTCCAGCTACATGTGCATTTCCAAACAACTGACTTTATGAGAATAAGGCAGTGAATTACAAAGAATTTCAACAAGGAAATCAAGCCCCCCACCTTTTAAAATCCCTTCTTCTGGTACAAAGTACATTTTCCACCTCGTCTTTCAGGGGAGTGCAAAAAGCTCATTGGTGGGGCATTTGCAAACCTGATGAATATATTAGTGAACATCTCTGTGGCATCCTGAGCAAAAGTATGCAGTGATTACACAGAACAGAGATTCCCAGCTGGTGCTTTGCAAACTACTGATAGCCCAGAGGTCCAGGCCATGGCCCAGCCCCTCAACTGCAGGAGGTGCTGAACAGGTTTCACCCACCCTGCTCCAGCACAGGTTCCCAAAGTGTACATTACAAATGTTCTTGAAGATGCCAGGCCCTGTGACAGCTCCTGCTGCTACAGAACCACATGGTTTTTTTTTCCCCCCATATATAAAATATATGGGAGCTTTTTATAGGACTTTGCTCCTGCTAGAGTTCACTCCTTGGGTTGATGCCTTGTCAGGGCTACCTAAAAACAGAGGCCAGACAAAATTAAGGGAATAAAAGGCAGTTCTATTTACTGAAGTGCCTTCTGGTATATTTAGGGCAGACAAAGCCCCCCAGGGGCTGCACCCAAAATTGGGCAACAGGCCACGGGTGTTCACACTTTGATCAGTTTGGTCCATTTGCATATTGGGGGTCAATCTTCCAATTACAGCTTCAGGTAATGAAGTCATTCACCCCAAGTTTGCTCCCTCCCTCCAAACTCACTTTTGTTTTACATTTCTTGGGGCCTGAGGCAGTGAGGTGTCCTTGATTCCCAGGCCTGGAGAGGAATTGCTGTGTCTGACCAAAATGGGGAGGCAGCAGCTGACCCTGTATATGGAGTTTAGAGTTATACACTAAAGAATGGCAGAACTTCAAATGAATGAAAAATATAAGAGCTAAAAACCTAAGGCTTCAGTCTGCAACTAAAAGATCCGTGGCTGGTCCACTTCTTGTGTCCATGACCTAATTCAGCACTGGGGCAGGAGCACTGCAGAGCTGCACTGCCCCAGAGGTGGCAGCAAGCTCTGGTGCTGCTGCAGCAGCTCTCATCTCAGAGCCACTCGGTTGCAGTGGAAAGTCCCCGTTTCTCTTTGCTCCCTTCGGCAGGCTGACTGCCATTTCCACTCCTCCTACTTCCTTCCTCTCCTTTCCTCCACTGCACATTGACTTAAGGGCCAGCCAGAGCTTTCTCTTGACATTTGGATTTGCATAGACCGGTCCCACCCCTGATCCCTGTGACATTTGTCTGTCATTTCCCAGTAGCAGATGAAGGAAGAAAAGAGACATAGCTGGAAGCTGCTGGCACAGCCCCTGGTTCTCATGGCAGAAGGACTGACCCTTGACTCTCCCCTTCAAGTGTCCTCTGAGGCATTTCAAATATGTGGTCCCCAAAGATCAGAAGACACTGAAATATTATCCCTACGCAAACTAGAGCTGAAATCTTGGTCCTGATGGAATCTTTGGCACACTTCCCAGAGGCTTCAGTCAGGACTGGATTCCACCCTCACAGGCTGGCTTCATCTAAAATGTACAATGCAGTCTGATGGGCATGCCCTGCATGCCAGAAACTGGTGCAGTCTCAGACTTTGCCAACACAGGCTGCTTCACCCTCTTGTGCCTTTGTGCACACACATGCAAAGGCAGAACTGCTTTGGCTCCTGCAGTCCTTACTGGTGGGAAATGAGTTATTTTCACATTTGCCATTATCACTGAGGAAGCCCTCGGCCTTTGCTGTAGTTACAAAGTGCAGTAAAAGCTTCATTGCCCAGTGTTTAACCATAAGTGAGAATAACCCAGGTAATGACAACGAGGCCAAACACACAGAAACAGAGGGGATTTCGTAGCCCACAAAACCATTTGCAAAAGTGCTTAATCCCCAAATGAGCTCTGGCTTGTGCTCACTTTTTCCTGCAATCAAACTCTGGGAAGCAAGCTCATGGGCAAATCATTCACCAGTCACCCTTGCCTTTTGTCTGCTTCTACCAGCAGCTACTCCTCCAGCCAGGAGCTCTTTGTTCTTAATAACAGCAAAGAGCAACTAGCACAGATGACCAAGACATAATGAAGAGGAGAATGCACTTCTTGCCCTGTTAAATGACAATGCCAATTTCTCATTGATTTCTATTAGGAATTTCTAATAGGAAATTTCTATTAGTATTTCTATTAGGAAAAAAAAAATAAATAAATAAACCAGAGAATGGAAAACAGTATCACACAGGCAGAAGCAGCTGCACAACTGTGGAAAAGCTTCACCAATACATTTTCCTGAATGGATTTGTTTCCAAGCAGGCTTTACCAATGTTTTAGCACTCTGTTTACACACTTTTCTCTGTATCTCTCAGGTCTTGAATTAAAAGGCTAAGGCGATGCCATTAAAAATAATGAAATGTTTGAGCAAATCTCAAGGTAAGGTTCCAACAGCAATACTCACTCAGCCAGGCTGCAAACTCCACATGCTTTCTGGAACGTGTCTCAAACTACAAAATCATGATACATTAGGCTACATAGTCAGTCGTAAAACAGTAATAGAAAATAATATGAAGATACAATGCAGCCAGCTTACTGTGGCTTCAGCTTTGTGTTTTCAACCCTTTTTCTTTCCTAAAGCTAACACATGCATGCAGGTCTAACATCCAGCTCTGCCTAGTGCTGAACATCAAAAGCTCTACTGAGAGTTGGTTGCTTGCTCTGTTGGGCCAACACCAAGCAACAATACTAGGTTTTAGAGATCGTCCCTGCATTTTTAAAGAAAAAAAAGAAATGTGACCAAAAGAACCCAGCACACCTGAAGTTCTCTGCCTGGCTGATGTTACTTGTTTTGCCCTAAGAGACACTGAGAATTCTGAATCCAACCAGTTCCTTGGAAGAAATGAATGATAAATTTTCAAGGTGCTGCCAGCTGCTTTTAAACTTTAACTCATCTTCCCTCCCAATATCTTTTACACTTACACCAAAACAAGGCACGTCACCATGCTAGATACCTTGCAGCTGCAAGGCCAGTTATTCCATGGCAGAACATCATGGAAATCTGTGGAATTCCACCTGGGATGGATCCAGCTGCAGAAATTTCTCCCAGGCTTTTCCAGCTCACACCTCTGGTCACCTTTAAAAATGAAACCCAGATTGTTTCCTGCCAAGCAGGTCTATCAATTTCTCTCTAATGAGCAGCCATTCCCTTGTTGTCATTTTTGGTTGAAAGCCGAAGCAGGAGCTCAGTCCTGGCTTTAAAGAGGCAGCAAAAACACAAAGCCTTTCAACGTGACCATTCAATAGGGTATCACAAAATAGATGTGTATCCCTCAAAAGTCTACATCATACACCCCAGTGCAGGCTGAGCTCAGCTGAAAACAAGGAAACACAACCATGGCACCAAACCAGAAGACCCAACAGCAGCGAGGCTTTGGCCTGGCTCAGAGTCAAACAAACAAGACAGGTGAGACCTGACAGGGTCCTGTGTGCACACAGACACACACAAAATGCTTTGCATTCCTGTGACAAAAGAGAGTTACACCTGAGCGCCGCAAAAAAAAAAAAAAATTATAAAGCAAAAATTTATTTATAAAGCAAATAAATTTTTAAATTGTTTTGTTTATTTAGGAACGGTGCCTCAGATATCTGTGTGGTCCAGAGGCAAAAAAAAAGAAGAAAAAAGGTGGGGAAAAAAATCACTAATGCACTAAATGTTACCTCCTGCCATTCCCTAACTCCTCTTCCACAAGGATGCAAAGCCCCCACGGGCTCTCCTCCAGCCTCCCTTGTTGCCCTGTAATTCCACCCAGCTCAGCCTGAGACACAGAGCACACATGAGGTCACAGTACAAGTTCTGGGCACCAGAAATACATGAAAGCCCCCTTTTCACAGCCTCAGGGTGCAGATGGAGGTGTACAGAGAACAATCAAACCAAAGTCCCAGATGATAACACTTGCAAACCTGGAGGATTCTTACAATCCATACCCTAGACTAAAAAAAAAACACCAAAACAAAACCAAAAAAAAACCCCACAAAAAAAAAAAAAAAAAAACCCCCAAAAAAAAAAAAAAAAAAACCCCCAAAAAAAAAAAAAAAAAAACCCCCAAAAAAAAAAAAAAAAAAACCCCCAAAAAAAAAAAAAAAAAAACCCCCAAAAAAAAAAAAAAAAAAACCCCCAAAAAAAAAAAAAAAAAAACCCCCAAAAAAAAAAAAAAAAAAACCCCCAAAAAAAAAAAAAAAAAAACCCCCAAAAAAAAAAAAAAAAAAAGTCACCTCATCAACCTGAAAATAGCTTGGACCCTTAAGGAGAACAAAGAAAATAAAAGCCATATCTGAAAATCACAAATAAACAGCCGGATTTTTCAATGCTTCCCTGAACCAGATAAAACCTTTACAGCTTGTCAATACTGACAAGTGTCACTTCAGAGCCTGCCAAAGGAGTCCCTAAACATAAAAGACAGGTTGTTCTCTGGTTAAATCCTTCCTCCCTTGCTTTCCCACTGCTGAAAGTAATTGAAAACAGAGGACGTGAATCTTGGTGCAGCCTAACTTTTCAGGAACAGAAAGTGTAAATGTAATTATATGCATCACACTGCACATCAAGCCTGCTCTCAGTTGCACTCGTCTACCTTCACACAAAGCCAATTAAAATCCAAAAGCATCAGTACTTAGAGTCACATAAAACAGATGCCAACTATACCCTAGAGAACCTATTAGGTGGTACCACTTGCAAGACACCCCTGATAAAACCCACATAAACATAACACAACTTTTCTTGTGTTATCTAGCCAGGGAGGGCTGCAAAAGGCACAAATTCATAATGTGCAAACTCATAACCTTACTTCAAAGAAAATGGTGTCACAAGCAACACTGTAAAAGCACTGCCCAAAACACAGTGCTGTACAGGGAATACATGTGATTTCAAAGTCTGCAGGATGTGCACATACTTCAAAGAGGGCACACACAGTGAACAGAGCTGAATTTTTACAATCTTTGCTACTGCTTGAAGTCCATATTACTCTGGTATTTATATTAAATGGGAGACAGAAATATCTTTGGAGATGACTAAGCAGTTCCTTGATTTCTATTAAGTACCAAAAAGCAGCCTTGCCAATTTATCCATATTTAAGTTTCTACAACTTAATAGAAACTCACTTCCAAGAACTACATAGGTCTTCTTAAAGTATGTGCAGCAAGAAGTCAATGGTGTGCCAGCTGGCAGATTAAACTTAAAGCCATTAAATAGGCTCCTACTGAATTTAAAGGATTGTTTTTCATCTTTTCCCTCTCTTCTCCTCCACATCCAGATGTATTATTTAGGGAATATTTTCCAGCACCGGGAGAAAAAGTGAAAGAAATGCCCTTGGCACATAATGAGTTTTTCCTCCAATGTGGTCTCCTGCTGCCCTTGGAATTTATTCCATTACTGTATGGCTTGCAGTGGTCCCAAAATACCTCTGACTACACGAAGAGATGGGGGAAAATGTGTTTGAGGTAGGTGTGATTCCTCACTTGAGAGCAGGGCCAGCCTGGGGTGATGAATTCACTGGGGCCATCACTGTCCCAGTGTGCCACCCCACAGCCCATATCCTGCAGGGATATGGCCCCACATGGGCCAGGAGAGCAGCACTGCTCCCTGCATTACAGCTGGGAAAGGCAGGGTCCACCAGGGCTCAGGACAAGGCCACCAGCCTGTCCTTAGGATGGCAGAGCAGCTCATTTCTCTGCAGTCCCTGCAGGACTTCAGCGATGAGAATTAAAAACCAACCGTGGTTAAATTTTGTGTGTGTTAATATTTGATTTCAAATGTTCTTTGTAACAGTATTAACAGGGAGTGAAACTGGCCCAAAATTTTCACTAGCCACTTTGTTTTACTGGCCTTGTGGCCAGTGGAAATTTTGGGCCAGTTTCACTCCCTGTTAATACTGTTACAAAGAACATTTGAAATCAAATATNTGAGCTGCTGCCAGCACTTGTTTTGAGTCTTCTGTTCGCAGGGTCTTCTTGCTTCATCCTCCCCAACAGTTAAACCCTAGGCTTTCACAGAACAGAGGTCTTCAGGGTTGCATTCTTCCATCAGAGGTTCAATCCTAAAGTTATCTGAACTTCATGATCCTGCAGGATTCAGGGGGGTCAATGAGTCTAGAACAAACACAGATGTTGAAACCAGCCCTGGTGTCATCTACCAAGGGAAAAAAAAAATTAAATAAAAAGGGCAAAAATCTAAGTAAGATTATTTCAGATAAAAATGCCCATATTAAAATTTTCCAGATAAAACATCCCAAAAGATCCAAGCTGTATCTGCTCCCTGTGGTCATTTCAGGCAACTGAAGGAGCAGCAGTGGCTTCTGAAATGCCCAGGAAATAGTTTCACAAAAATCGCAATTTTTAGGCCTCTCTCAAGCATTCCAATTCCAGGGCAGCAAAAATGACTTCAGTCCCATACACTTACTACTGAACAAGAAAACCAAGAAGGCCTTAAAAACCAAGAACAGGCACACAGGCAGGGGCTGAGGGAGCCAGCACTGGAGCTTGCCCGTGGCTTGGAGCATCTCCTTCCCCCCAGGGACAAGAAGCTCCTCCAGGCTGGTCCCACAAGGAGAGTGAAACTTGTCCATGGCTTGGAGCATCTCCTTCCCCCCAGGGGCAAGAAGCCCCTCCAGGCTGGTCCCACAAGGAGAGTGAAACTTGTCCATGGCTTGGAGCATCTCCTTCCCCCCAGGGACAAGAAGCCCCTCCAGAGTGGTCCCACAAGGAGAGTGGAACTTGTCCATGGCTTGGAGCATCTCCTTCCCCAGAGACAAGAAGCCCCTCCAGACTGGTCCCACAAGGAGAGTGGACCCCTTTGCTTCCAGCCAGACCTTGAGAACACCTTGGCCAACGCAACGACTTCAGAATTTGGCTCAGGCAGGGTGTGACTGGCCAGAACTGTTCTGAGGGGGTCACAAACATTCCCTGCTCCCTTCTTGAGGGGTAGTTCAGTTATGAATTGCAAAAGCTGAAGTGTAAAAACCTGTGTTTTGCATGTATTCTTTGTTCCTAATCCCCAGTATCCGTGAGGGGACTCCCTTACTTGGCTAGCAGTCGGGATTCATTAGAGCTTTTATGATGATTCTTTCTGTTGTGCAGATATATGATGAATCTCAGATGTTTAAATAGCATATAACAGTGCTCCATTGACCTCGCTGAGTGCAGTTGGAGGGGGAAAAAAAGGTAATTTTCCTCAAAGAAATGTTAAAAATGTGTCTCCACTACAGCGCAGATGCAGAGGATAAAGAAACTCCAGAGGGATTAAAATATTTTAGATTAATTTGGAAGAAGGCCACATTGTGTAAAGCCTGGTTAGTTTGGGCCTTTCCAATTCCACGCCATATAAACAAACCCATTTAAACTGCATTTGTTAGAAGGAATGTTTTAGGGGGAAAAAAAAAAAAACAAAATCCCCCAAAGCAGTTGTAACTCAAATGACCTCCAGTTCTGTATTCTCTCCTTACTGCCTAAAGAACAAACATATGTATAATGTATTCTAGCCAGAGTTTGTGCAGTTGCTGCATGATTCATACTGCTTGGAAATTAAATCATTTAAGTAAAGGGATTCTGGCTCCCTCAAGCAAAGTTTTAAAACTGAAGCAAGGTTGGTTTTGGAGCTGGCTTCCATACTTTGAACAAGGCCATTGCTTAGAGATTTTTGCTTTTGGGGCGGAAGAAATTAAAAGATGAGAGTGAACTGAAAGCAAGAGATGGAAAGAAAGAGAAAAAGGGGGGAAAGAAAAGAACCTATAAGATCAATACAAGTATGTAAGAATGAACCTAATGCTCAGCATATCACTGACTGGCAGAAGCAAGTCCTTACATATTTACTCACTTTCAAGGTCCAATTTTGCCCATTTTCCTCCCACAGAACAGAGCTTTTGCTCCTACAGTCCTCCAAAGGGGAAAAATCAGAGTGTGATTCTGAATAACCATAACAAATACAGATCTGCTGGCCCTCACAAATCAATCAAGCTGTGACACAAATAAACGTGAGGGTAGCAGTGCCCCAGCCAGAGGGGTAACAAAACGAAGCACTTGAGCCATTTTGCATGATTAGCATCTGCAAAACAGTGGGAACTTAAAAATCATGGGATTTTCCTTTTCATCAACCATAAATCCCAGAGTAACCCAACTTTAGGAATAACCTACAGGAATAACCTTCTCCAGAAGCCCCTTTTTGTGTTGTTGAAGTGGCACCCAAGTACACGGCTGTAACTCAGTCACTGCACAAATTCCTTGCCCCAGAGGAGGGGAGGCAGCTGCCACATCTGAATACAAAATGCTGCCTGTCCTCTCCCAAACACCCAAAAGAGACAATGTCATTTCACCACTGACCATCAGCATCTTGGAAAGGAATGCAGCCACTTGACTGAACTTCAGAACAATACAACTCAATAGTTCAGAACTCAAAATGAAGGGGGGAAAAGTTGTTCTCGTTAAAAGGAATGCATTTTCAGATAATGAAAAGATTAATTTAAATTCTGGGATTTAATTATCTAGGGATCCAGCATCCCTTCTCATACCTTACATCATATGGCCATAAAACTCAACAGGGAGGATGGCTTCTGCAGCTATCACACATGTGATAGCACAAAATTTTCTTACAAAAAGGTCACCTGTTTAAGTTCTCCACGTCATTTTTCTTCACATTTGTGATTAACAACGTTTCCCCAGCATCTCACACACATTTTCACTTTGACTGCATCTGCAGCCAGCCCTGTGCTCCCATACTCATGGATGGAAAGGATACATTAAGCTCTCCTTGGAGATATTCCAGGTTTGCAGGGATAGAACCATACGGAGAAAGATGGTTAAGGGGACTTTTACATCAACAACAACAACAAAAAAATAAAATAAAAAAAAAAATCAATACAGAATGTGGAACTCCTTGTGGTTGGGTTTTGTTCTTCAAATGTCATGGATGGACCTTTGTTTGTTGACATACCACTCTGCACGTTCATGAAAACAAGATGTTCTCTTGTCACTTAGACTATCATGGTAAGACATTTTAAATAAATACTTCACATAATTTCAGAAACAGATGTTAGACAGTAAAGCTGGATGCTTGCAATAGAAATGGCCAAGTCCTATTTAGCAGTGCTTGGAATTTTCTGTTTTGTGCTTCATATTCTCACCAGCAGTCCTTGAAAACTCAACAGCTATTACATCCTCAACTTTTCTTTCGAAATGTATTTACCTTTAAAATTTATTCCAAAAAAGTCCACAAGCAGAAGTGAATATTTTCCAACACACTTAACTCTGCCTTTTCACTCACATGCCTGCTACAATCCTACATCCATGTATTTTTTTAATTTCTGCATCTTCAGCAGGAGGTGAGCTTGTTTGCTCCACCACGTCTCACAGTGGACAAGGAAGTGCAAAAACATTCAAGCCTAAATTTTGCTGCTCTAGGCAGTTCTGGCCTCAGTGCTGCTCCTCACAGCACTCCCAGTTAAGTATTTGTACTAATATATGTACTAATAATTTGTACAAATAACACAAATTATGTTTGATGCTGCCCCTTCCCTGACTGATTCAAACGGAGTACGTCTGGTACCTGCAGCAATAAACTCTGGAAACTTGCTGTCTCTTAGCCCAGTGGCAGAAGTAAGATTAATTTGATTTCTTCATAAATCCCATGGTTTTATGGGATTTATAAATCCTACAGCCAGCTTTCTGTTGCCTGAGCTAGCCAGGGTTAGGTGTGCTGTTAAGGTCAGAGATACAGAGCAGGGACACACACAGATGCACAGCGACACCTCAGTGCTCACTGCTGCTTTTTTAGACACTACGTAGCCTTTTTATGCCTTTTTATTAAATGCCCTGAAAAATCTGGTAAGGAAAAAAATAATTAAAATTTAAAAATTGAGAGAGCAGTTANATATTGAGAGAGCAGTTAACAAAAATAACTAATCCATAAAAATAACTAATTAATTTTTCTTTTTTTTTTTGCGTTGAGATTCCTAGACTTTGCTCAGGTTTTGCCGTTCAGGATTTCCTCACTGCTTGTCAGGAAAGCAGATTATCCTCACTTTTAACACCAGGGGAAAACACGACAGGGATTTGTCTCTCTGTGATAAAACTAGCAAAAAAACCAGTCCCCTCAAGATAACCCTGACTTTGGAAAACCATCAGCAAAAAGCCCCCCGAGCTCCATGAACACGTTGCAGGCTGCACATGTCACACAACCACCGACCACGATTTTTGTTGGGGTTTTTTGTTGGGTTTTTTTTTTTGTTTTTTTTGCCTGAGGCTCCCACGTTTAACAAAGGGAAACACTGCTTTCAACAAAAGATGCTATTCTAGTTATGTGCCCTTTTACCCTGCCAGAGAAACAGCTGGCATCATAAAGTCACAGCTAATTTGTATCATGTCTGCACTCACAGTCAGATTTCGTTTGTATCAAGCTTTCAAAGTTGGGCTTAATACCAGTTGATGGACGACAGCTTTTCTCGCCTCCCCCCCCCTTCCCAAAACATATTTAAACGTTGCCTCCTGCATGGAAAAGCTCTCCTAATATTCAAAATACAGAGGCTTTAACATGTCCACATAACCAAAATACGTGTTAAATATAAATTGTTAAAACCAGCCAATTTAAAAAAAAAAAATCCTGAAGAAGGGTGAGAATACTATACCAGCAGTTCAATGATAAACAAATAGTGCTTTAAGGCAGACATGTGGGTACCAAGTGCAATGGAA
>VWYO01004994.1:0-29571 GCA_013400275.1 Rhadina sibilatrix | reverse complement strand
ATGTCATCTACTTTCATTTTAAGACCCCTGCAGCAGAATGCCTTAGTGTAAAGGGCCTCCAGTGAAAGTGAGAGTCAGGCCAAACACTTAACAGTTCCAAACCCACAGGGCTCACGTGAGAAAAGGCTGAAAAAATAAAAAAAATAAAAAAGAAAAATCAGGCTCTTGTTGGAAAACAGGCACAGGGAACTTCCAGAGATTGGGAGTTCAGGCTCAGTTCATATCAACATCTCCCAATGCTGGTGTGCTTCTGAGGCTACCCCACCACAGCACCTGAGTACACAACATGAGCTGGAGACAAGATGCTCTTTTAATATTTCACTCACTTCCACATTATACAGAACTACTGGGCCAAGACTCTTGCAAAGCATGATCTGAAAGCATCACCAAACTGTAGGCAAGGACAATCTGGGTAATGCTGCACAGTATCATTCACAGCAGTGATTCTGCCCTTCCATATGATCTTCCTGCTTGTTCAGATTTTTTTTTTTAATAATTTTTTCTTCAAATGTTCTTAAACCTCTCTCTGACAAGGCATGATTTATCAGAAGCAGATTCCTCTTCAGCTACTCAGTGTGTCCATTTTACAATTCCTAGGTGCTGTAATTTTTGGGACAATAAAAAATGTTCTTCGTCCAGAGCTTGGGATGAATCACAACAGGTTTACTTGTTTGGGTTCACCATTAAATGAAGAATGACTTGCTATACCCTAAATGATGCTCTGGCTTTGTCTGCAGCCACTGCAAACAGTTGTAACACCTCTTCAGCCACCCAAACCCACAAAACCCACAAGGATTCTCATCTCTCACAAAAGAGCTTTTCCCAAAAAGTGGCCCAGCTGTACACAGAGGTCACTTGAGGTCCCAGAAGTTGCAGGGGAACTTGGGCAAGGCTGAGTTCTGCCCCTCCTTTTCCAAGTAGCAGAGAGGATGGATGAGAGAAGCAGGATCCCATGTTCACCTAACTTTAGCTCAGCACAGTAAAGCCATAAAAAATATCTTCAGAGACTCTACAGAAACGCTTTCAGGCTTGATTATTTAGGAGAAGAGCTGACCAAACCCATTCTTACACAACGTTTCCTAATGGCAAACATCTTTCAACAAAACAAATACTTCCGAGGGGAAATAAAAAAACAACAAATCCCTATGCAGTGACTCTGAACCTTAACCTTTGAGGGTAGCACTTATTTTTGAAAGTAATTCATATAGGCATGCCAGATTGCCTTCCAAAGTCAGGTCTGCCTGTATTCAGGAACTAACAGAAGACTTAACAGGACTGTCATGATAACACTAAACTGTTACTGCCTTTTCTATTCAGGCAAAGAGATGTGCCTCATTGCCTCTCAGTACAGAGATAATGCTGTTTTGTTTTTTATTTTTTCCTTTCCAAATGAGTGTATTGGCCCACAACATTTGCCTTCATGATTTCCTGGAGGCAACTGATAGCCTGTTCCGTGGCATTTTCATTCACACCCCCTAAAACCCATCCCCTAATACCCAATCCCTTGTTCAGCCAGCTTTGCCACGTGGAAGTGGAGGTTAAGTGTGGAAAATATGATCAGGTTTTGCCTTTACTTCTTTGTGACAGAATTCTTTTGCCACCTTGACAAGCACTGGGCAAGCACCAGGGGGTCCTTCAGCAGGAGAGAGGTGGCACTTAAGCCTGCATCCTACACTTTGGAGAAGATGGCTGAGTCCCTGGAGGATGGATTTGCAGGTGCAATTTATGAACCAAAATAAGGAACCAGCCCCAGCTCAGCCTCAGTTTTGAGGCATTGAAGTGCCTTCTTTCAGCAGCACAGCCTGTGTGCTCAGACCTGCCTACAAATACAGCTCCAGCTTGCTCCAGCCACTGCTCTCTTTGAATATCTGACCCTTAGCACAGGGGAAAAGGACTCACATTGGTGCCCCCACTGGCTTTTGGACAGTGTGGCCTTCTTTGCCTGGATTCACGTTTTTTAAGGAATTTAAATTCCTCATAAATGTACTACTCGTGGAAGCATGTGGGAACTTCAAGCTAGATACATCTCATGGGAAGAAGTGTTCCATGGGAAATTTTACAACATTTAGGCTGGTTCTGAGTCGAAAAGAAATCCTGATTTTGAAACACCAGCATTCCCCACAACTGGAAACACCAGATTGCATCTGGCTTCAGTTTTAAATGCCCCCCCTCACCCAGCAAAGGCTGAAAAGTAACACAGAATTGCAGAACAGCAATCAGGGCAGAGAAAGAACAGCCTGCAACGATTATCAGCCCATCCAGCACTTGCACAAACCTGAGCAAGTTCCTGCTCACAAGTGTAAGGGAATGTTAAATTTGCTTCCCCAAGGATGATGACAAAACCAGCTGAAATGGGCCCGGACCCAGCGATCCTGATGGGAGGGAAGGCTGCTGGAGGTGAAAGGCAGTGCAAGCAGCATCCTCTCCTCCTCCACACTGCTCTTGCCAAAAAAAGAGGGGCAGAGACCACAGAAAGTGGTCCCCCAGCAGTGACAAGCAGCTCATGGTGCCCTGAAGTGACTGAGGGTGATGGCATTCCAGGCAGCTGCCTCAGTGCTGGGGCAATATTTCTGACCCATCACTCTGCTGTCACAGGCACTGCTTCAACTTAGAGCCAGTCCAGAGTTTGTCTCCAGTCTGGAATTTCCGTACATTGAGGGGCTAAAGTTTACACACATTATAAACACTTCCTTTAAATGGTTTGGGAGCCCTCACTTGTTCTGGCAGCGAAAGAACAACGTTTGTAAAAAAAAAATAAAATAAAAAAAAAAGTCTAAGTGTTCCATGCTGTAAGTAGTCAGTAAACAGAGTTATTTGGTCTCTCACACACTTCCCAGAGCCTGCTTGCTCTAAAAAGAGGACACAAAAGGATAGCAGCACACCAGCATATGATCACAACACAAGGTAAATATGATTTAAGGCTCCCAACTGCAAGAAAACATCTTGCTAAAATCCAGTGGAGAACCAGAACCTTTTAAAGGATGGCCACAGGCAGACAAAATGATTGCTGTAAAACACAACGATTTCGAGCTGAAGGCAAAACTCCAGGTGAAATGCTTTAAATCCACTATCAGCTCTGAACAAAGGAATCACTGGTGTCAGGGACACCAGAGGGACAGCAGCCAAGGCTCTGCTGCAGGTTCTCCACTGATTTTCAGAGGAATTTGGATCAGCCTCCGAAGAAATAAGAAGAAAAACACAAGGAAGAAAAACTCAAATAAACCCCCCCAGCTTCTGAATACCACAGAAAAGGAAGTCTGAGGTAACTTCTTTGATCATACTCACAGGAAGGCAATCAGAGGAAATATTCTGAGCTTTCCAGTAACAGACCAGCTGCTTGATGAATCAAAATGACGACTCCAGAAAATCGAAGTGATCTCTGCACAAAAATAGAAAATAAAGACCCTTATTTAGCAAAGGCATGATTACTCTGCATTCTTCATTTTTCTTTGGTAAAGTCATCTTTAATGACACTCCTAGAAAGTATGGAATACTTGGATACTCCTTAAAGTGTGGAATAAAAATTCAATTAAATTAAGACACCAACAAAACCCAACGTCAAAAGCTCTAGAAATCAAGATTTCACAAAGGAGATTTTGATTTCCCAAGGTCTCTTAACCAAGTCAGTCACTAAAACACCTTTGGGAAGTGAAGCTGATACAGACTCTCGTTATTAGAACAAGATGAAACATTCTGTCTGACCAGCAGTGAATTTTCACAGCAGAGCCAAGGATATAGGAGATTCCCTGCAGTATAAAACATGTCCAAAAAAGTACTCTGCAAAAGCAGATCAACAGTAAGGTGACAGTCTGCAGATGATACAAAACTATTCAATTTTTAAAAAACAAACAAACAAACAAACAAAACCCTTAAAAGTCAGTACTGCAAACTGGGGAAAGAGTTCATAGCAATGGATTTTTACAGGCAAGCTGAATTCATTGTTCAGAAGTAAAGGTACAGGAGAGAGAAAAAACAAAACAAACCAAACAAACACCTTAGATCTTTACACACACAGCAATCAACTCTAAGCAAGCCAATGACACTCAAAGACTTCTTGGAGTCTGAGGAGGAGCCCCCTGGAATATCAGCTGGCTCACTAACAGGGCTGCCATGCACTGGGATGGGCTTCCCACCCCGAGCAGTTTCTGGGTGAGCTGGCAGAAACCCAGGATGGACACCAAGAAATGCAGCCACTCACAAGCTTCAGTGAAATTGGGTATTTTTTCCCCCAAGACAGGCTCTGCGTGCAGCTGCCTCTTTGGTAGTACAGACACACCAAGAGCAAAAAATAAAAGCTGCAAGCTTCCTTCAGAGAGCCTCTCATGGTCTGCTGTTCTCTTCAGAACCAAGGACCTTCATGCTGAACATCCTGCTGCCAACAGAGGAAATGGGCTTTTTACAAGTCAACCCATTTTCAGTTATTTTAAGATTGCAGCACGGGCTTGGTACTTGCACTCATCTCTGGTTATTCACTGGAAGCTCAGACTTTTGAGGACTCAACACAAATGAGTGTTCTGTAATTTCCACAACAATTTTACACTCTGGTCTCTAGGTTTTAAGACATCTCTCACTGATTGACATGATTGCAAATAGTGGGGTGGCCAAAGCCAAGGATTTGATCCAGTGTATTAGGAGTTTCAGTGTTAGATTCAAAAGATCTCAACCCCCATTTGATGCTGAGCATTACTGTGCATCTATCACATAAGAAAAAATAAAATAACAATGTAAGAAGACATCCCTGATTATCATGGTATGAAAAAAACTACCAAGAGCTTTAAATCTTCTTCCTCTCCCTGGTTACAGCAAGAGCAGACCAGGCCCTATCAGTCCAGAGCTTCAATCATGAATAACAAGGCCCTTCCAGGTCACTGAATTAATTCCCAACTTTTCCATTAAATTGAACGTCTTACTTTGCTCATTTCTATTGTTTAGTGTGCCCCACTTGACTCTCAGCAGGAATAATTTCAAGACATTCAGATTGTGCTTTTGGAGGGTCCCGGGTCCAAAAGCCCTTTTCTGCTTCAGACCATTTGTTCTATTTCAATCTCTTCAACATTTATAAAATGGAGACAACTCCCCCAAAATATTTTCATTTTCTTTCCCACAGTCATGAAGACCTTTTCTGCTGTTCTCCTTGCATTTGCTCTGCTCTGAAGCAACACTTTTCTGAACCAGGTTCGACATAATTTGTGATGTGAATAAAATGACTGAAATGTTCTCTCACAGTGTTTGCCTTCTATCTCACCACAACTCCATGGTAAGCTTACCATGAAGGGTTGCAAGCAATTTAACAAACATTTAATGTAATGTTTAAATTAAATTAACAAAATTTAATTTCCATACAACTTAACTGTGAAGGAAGTTCAGGCCCAGGTCAAAAAACAGACTCCATAAATCCAAACCCTGCAAGCCAACAAACACCCCTCAGGTTTGGACACGCTCTGGGCTGTAATCTTCAGTGGTAAAATTGGCACAATTTTTACTGATTCTCCAATCCTTCAAATTCCCCTGACCATAAACTCTGGGTTCATGTTCTCCTCTCATTTGTGCAATGGCATCACCAGCATCCCAGACCCTGGCACACACCCAGCAATGCACATTCAACACCCAGTTTCCAGCTAACATGGGCACTAGGCTCCCAGATAACACAGGACAGTGGCCATTAAATACAATTTTAGTAACAGGAAGGCTTTATCAGAAGTTCTTAAAAATGCTTGATCAGAAGTACTTTGTGGTGAAGAAGCTGAGGAGCTGCTGCTCTCTTGATTATAGAAACTGGGGAAATCAAATCACATCCAAGGTCCTTCAGCAGTTGACCTGTGACATTTATATGTGGGTTGGGGAGGGTTATTAAGAGTTATGTGCATGCACACACAAAGAGAAGCATGGTTTCCCTCCCCTCTGCTCTGTCAGTGAATTTGGTTCCATTACACCTGGCAGCTTTGAATGGAAATAAAGTTATGGAGCCCAGTTATCCAACTCTGTGTAGCAGGAGTTCCATTTTATCCAAGAGATCCCAGCAGTGATCAACATCAGATGTTCAGAGTAGAACACAGGGACAGGGAAAGTATCTAAGGATGCTTCCCACAAACACTCTACAGCAGCTGGTGACTTCCTGAGTCAAAGGTGGAATCCATATATTTACTGATCTCCATGGCAGCTTTTTTCCATTGGGTTCAGCAGCTGCCAACAGTGAAAAAACACCCCCGTGGCAGAGCCCTCACTCACCTAATGCACAGCTGGCTCTGGAATGCACACACCAAGTACTCAGCACTGCACCCCACACAATGGAGCCATCCCAAACCTGACAGCAAGGGGGTTAAAAAGCTGCCCTGGAAATAGCACACCTGGGTTTCAGTCCCACTTAGATATGAAATCACTTAGGAAAATGAAATTACAGCAGTAGGAGAGAGTGGGAACACAGAGCATAGGTGAAAAGTGCATTTGGGCATTCTGAGTGACAAAGGAGGTAACCAAGCCCACCTACTGCACTCTGAGTTAGCTACTTATTAGATAAGGGGACTCATCCTCCAGTAAAAATAGCAAGTATTTCACAGGATCACAGAACAGCTGAGGTTAGACAGCATCCCTGGAGCTCACCCAGTTCAATTCCCTGCTCCAGGCTGTCCCAGCACCATGTCCAGTTGGGGTTTAGCTGTTTCCAAGGATGGAGACACCACAGCCTCCCTTGGAAATCAGTTCCAGTATTGATCTCCCACAGTAATAAAGTTCTCCCCTATATTTAAATGGATTTTTTTTTTTTTTAATATTCGATTTCTGTCCTTTTCCTCCTGTCCTTTCAGTGGCACCTTTAAGAAGATTCTGGTTTGGTTGTTTTCATTGTTATCTGTCTCCACTCCCACAGTGACAGAGTCACAGTCTGTGACAACCACAGAGTGGCTGTTAAGCTTGAACTTCATCCCAAGTTACAGCTGGGAGTTTTTATCCATAGATTTCAATATTGGCTGTTGAGAAGGATGATAATAATAATAATAATAATAATAATAATAATAATAGCAATTTTTTTCTTTTCCCTTGAGTCATGAAAATGACAGCAGGAAACCACCTTTTTTAAAAAAATAGTCTAGGTGAAGCATTTCTTTGAATATCCACTTCTTCCAGAACTACCTTTCTCCTTTTGATTTTTATGTTGTCACTGTTGCCATGCAGTTCCTTTACTTGGGAAGGTATTACAGAGGGAGCAGTTAAAACTCTTCCTTGCATGTGCTGTGTGCAAGAAGAAGGTTTCTCAATACAAGATTTGGCAAAAGAGTGTTGCCAGCAGGAGAGGGGACAAGAAGGCTCAAACTCATCCATCACTAGGACACCCAAAACAGGTGCCCAAGGAATTTGTTCTCTGGCACGGCCCAGAAAGGGGAGGTGTGCTGACACCTGTGGGCTGCTCACCCAGACACACACACAGAGCTCATCAGTACAAAAACAACAGCTCAAAGCAGATAAAAAACACCTCACACAGCAATACACTCGAGGTAAATTTAAAAACCACAGTCAAATCCCACTGGCTTCAGGCTAAACACACATTTACATGCTCTGCTGAGCACAGCTTGCTGTACCTGAGCTCCCAGAGGGCTGCAGCCACCTCCTGGGGGAAATGTTTTGTGAAGGAGAAAGATCCTCCCCTTCCCCTTGTGCCACACTGCTAATATCCTCTTAATGAGAAACCCATCCCACCTCCAAAGTTACAGAAAATTACAAATTTCCCCTCCACCATGGTAAAATGCCAGTTACCCTTATGGTAGCAGGACACCCTAATAGGGTGGAAAGTCCCATTTTTGGAGGACAATCACTCCTCTTACATTCACAGTGATGCTCCCTCAATGGAAGTGAACACCTTCCAGACACAGTGACTGCCCTACATCGAGGGTTTCATTCTGCACATCCTGGCACAGAGCAGGAAAGGAAGCAAAGTTCCTCCTGAGGTTCAGCACAACCAAAGGGAGGTCCAGGTGGAGCTCGTCCGCTGAGCAAAAGCAGATTGAGAGATGTTTGCATGGTGACTCCTGAAAGTGGAGGCTAAGAAACCAGCCAAGTATGTGTGCATCTGAGCAGATGTGGGCTGGAACAGCACCCTTGGCCGTGCAAACACAGCACTTGCTTCCTTCTCTTGGCCACATTTGTGCTACCAGGCAGAAAGCATTTGCTAACCACACAGCAGTGGCATTCACAAGAGCAGAAAGCCAGACTGCTCGTCCCTTCCTGCTGTCATCAGCAGTTCCTGACCACAGGAACAAACACAGGGCTGTGCTCCTCAGCTGCTCCATGCAGGATCTGCTGTTCTGGTGCCTTAGATTTCAGCTTTCATAGTTTCAGATTCTGTGCCACCTAAGGATGTAGTTTTGAACCTCACATTAAGTGCCAGCAAGCTCTCTGCACAGAGCAGGGACACAAAACAAATCCTGTTCCTGCTGCACACCAAGGACAGCTTTCAGCCCAACAGCACAAACAAGGGTGGCTGGAGGGAGGAACAAGAAGGTTGGGACCTCACAGCCTGCAGCTGGAATTGGACAATTCAACCCCAATGTGCAAATGGACCCAAACTGATAAAAATGTAAAATCTCCTGATCAGGGAGCCATTTTGTGTGGCCATTCCCAACCCACCCTGGGTGCAGCCTTGGTCAGGCTCCTGTAATTGCCATGGTGGGTCCTGGAAGCCTTTTAATAAATATCTACTTTATTCTCTAGCTCTGTCCAGCCTCTGTTGCAGGTCAGCCTTCCTAAGGCATCAGTTCCCACAGGGACATCAGTGACAGCAGGGACAGGCCAAGCCTGCTCCAGGGCAGCCCCTCTGTCCTCACCAACACAGCAAGGAACAGACAGCTGAAGGAGAGAATCCCCCTCTCAAACTGTGTGTTTGGAAGAGCAAACCTCTTAAACTGGAAAAGCCAAAGCTTGCAACACCCCTGTTTTTAATCTGGGAATTGAACACCAGCTCCCCTGCACCACTGGCAGTGGATACAGGCCTGCCTGCTACAGAACGTGCTTCTGAGGGGAACCATTTACTGCTCATAAAAAAAAAAAAAGTCCCAAATTCCTTGCAAATTCGCTGTCCCTTTCAGAAAAGGGTTCCAGGAAGCTTAGAGCTCTAATCCAAATTGTTAATAATCCAGTAAAGAATACTGCATAATAATTCAGAAAGCAGTCTCTTCCAACAGACAGTAAATGGAAACTGCCTGCTTTAAAGCATATTTTGACAGCTGCTAGCATCATTCAACATTTCAAATAAAATAATCTGCTCAAAAGAAACACAGTAAGGTAAAAAAAAATTGAAACAAAGAAAAAAAAAGAGTCTCTTGTGAAAGCTCTGATTTTCTCCTCTTCAGCTATTGAATGGAAACACTAGTGGGGATGGGTGTTGGAAGAGAGGGGGATGCAAGGAAAATTCTGGGAGCGGTATCCTTTTCAAGAAAGTTTAATTAATGGCATTTCTGAGAAGAATTTTGATTGACAGGATTAGTGCCAGCACTAAAAGTTACTATTTGTGGATCCTGGAGCTCACAGCTCCCATAAAAATAAAACAGTTCAGAAAAGAGCTTTGTGCAAATGAAGGCATTCCCTCAGCAGGGAAGGTTCATGTGAACCTCTTCTGTGGCTTCCCTTCACATGGGTTTTTCTGTGGAGATAGGACAGCAGAAAGTCCCTGGAGAACATCCTCCCCATGAGGCAAAAGGTTTGATTCCATTTTCTAGGGTAGTCCTTGGGGAAGGTTTCTAAAAGGAGTCAAAATTAAAGCCTAAGAACGAGTGTTCCCAAATATTGTGGAGGGAAACATTTGGTTCCACTTTCTTTTCTCTTGGATTTATTTCAGCTTTTAGTTCAGACTAACTTTTAGTTTCCAAATTCCTACCTCCTTCCTACTAAGACAATCTAGTGTTTTCCCAGTAACACTCAACTCAAAAGATTTCAATTCTCTAATTGCCTATAAAGACTTGGGACAAATGATTAAGTTGACCACAAGCATTGCATTTTATTTGATCACTGTCAAATCTTTAAGTACTGTCTCAAAAAAACCATCTTTACAAGGGGTAATGCATTACATGCCAAAACAAGAAACTGGAAATGAGCCAATGCTGCTCCACTGCAAAAACAAGGGAAGGACACAGCATTCCAGTTCTCACAGGAAGCACACACCAGTTTGCTGAACCATCCTCCAGAAACTTTGCAATGGAAGAAAAGAAGAAGAAGAAAAAATTTGATTCTTTTCACTTTCTACTTCTCTCTCACCTTCCTCACAGGATAACCTAGCTCAGATCCACTTATTCCATCCCAGAAGTTTTCCTGTGCCTTTATTTGCATCACATCTTGATGGTTCTGCCTCATTTTTTCCTCTGCTTTTCTCCTGCCTCCCCATCACTGCTCTCCAGCTTATTTGCTCACTCCTCTTCACATTCCTGCTATACCAAATTTGAACCACTGTCTTGGCCCAGATTCTCTTCCTCCTTCTCTTTATTGTTGTCCTGATATCTCCTACCTCTGATCCTGTCAGTTTTGGGGGTTGTTTCCATCAATCTCCATCTCTCCCTTTTTGTGCCTTAGAAGTGCTTGGATAACATAATTCCTTCAAATTACAAGCACTCATATGCCTTT
Source organism: Rhadina sibilatrix (assembly GCA_013400275.1). Classification (NCBI taxonomy): domain Eukaryota; kingdom Metazoa; phylum Chordata; class Aves; order Passeriformes; family Phylloscopidae; genus Rhadina; species Rhadina sibilatrix. The sequence continues at coordinate 18,966 of VWYO01004994.1, read as the reverse complement.
GGGCTTGCCTTTCTGCCTTTTGACTGAGGCAAGGTGAACAGAGCTAAACTTCCACAGAGGAAAAGCATCATAGTGCACCAGAATGCTGCCACTTAACTCAGGAATAATGCAAAAAAAAACCCAAAAACAACCCAATGCAGAGAACTTTCCTGAAGTGGCTTTATTAGGCATGGAAAGCTTGCAAATCAGGCATCACAAAGAGTGTCCCAGTAGTCACATCACTGGTGATTAATACACGTACCTTCTCCCACAGGCTGTTTCCAGTGACCCAACAAACCACTGCTTTTCTTCCAGCTACTGCCTGGGAGCAGCTGAGGTTTGATGCTTTCAGCTCCCACTGCTGCTGGCAGTGTTTAACAGAGATGACTGGCACAAAAACCCTGTAGGGCTACAGCGTTCCCATCTCAGCTTTCATTAGCTTAAAAATGCCTGCAGCGAGGAGCAGGCACACACCTGAACACTGAAGGGCCTCTAGATGTCTAGACAAATATTGAGATTTTTAGTCTCCTCAGGAAAGCAGACTGGTTGTCACAGATGGGCACCACCATCAGCTCCACCACGTGAGTGATCAGCTTTGTCACCAGGTGCTGAAAAATGGATCAGCACCCTGACTTCTTCCTGTCCTGCCCCGTGGATGGAGGAAATAAAGCTGCAGGAGAATGTTGTATTCCTCTGGGGAATGGTTTTTCCCCCAGAACCCCCTGAAGCCTGTAAGCATGTAGTTTAACCCTTCCTTCCTCTCTTGACCCTCTTGGTTCAGGTCCAGCTATCTTTCCTGAGCAGAGATTAAATAAAGTCTTGTTCTTCCTTGTTCTTTCTCTTTCTCCCCTGGACCCCTTCGAGAATAAAGCCTTGGACTGATCCCAGGGGGTGAGAGCCTCTTTTGGAATCTTTTACCCTGTTTCCCTGAGATATTCCTCCAAAGCCCCTCAAGGAATTGAGCCAGCCACAGGAACCCATGGGACAGTGGAGGAGTATTTCAGGAGAAGGCATGGCAAGCACGTCTGTTCTCTAACTTCTCACTCAACGTGCAAACACGAAGCCTGGCAGCTTGCAATCCATCATCTAGAGGAAAAAAAAAAAAAAAACAAAACCACCAAGGCTGCTTGTCAGCCTTCAAACACTACCTGTGTGCTCAGTGACACCTGAGCTTTGCCAAACCCGCTCCATTTATTTTCACGAGCTACAAACTCCTAAGTTCAAAATGCAGTTTTAAATCTCTCCTCACTTGGCAGCCACATAAACAGCAAGGAACGTGCACATGGAAGAAAAGTTATCCTGGTCACACCTAAAACTTCTCCAAAAGGAAGGGCATGTTCAGGTAGTGTAGATGAGAATCAAGGTGACTGAGCCCCAGCTACTTGTTTAGACTGTTAGCCTTGCTTTCAGTGGTAGGAAATATTATATAAAATCCATGTAACACATACAAGCTAAGTGCAAATGATGAAAGAAATCAGCAAGGGAAAAGAGGCCAGAGAGCTGTTGTGATGGAAGAATAGCAGCTGGGAAAACTGAAGTCAACCCAGCTATGTTATTTTTTAATTAAAAATAAACATAGCCTTTGTTGCCAAGGGATTGGTTAGCATTCCATTTGAAAAGGAAAAAAAAAAAAAAGGAATTTTGTTTTACTTCATTCTCATTCCCCTCCTAACCTCCCTCCCCCTCTCCGTCCCCCGTCAAAAAAAAAAAGTATTTATAGATTTTTGCAAAAAAGAACACGGTCATAAAACTTAGTTCAGTCTGCAGCAGCACACAGAACCACCTATTTTTAAAAGGCATTCTCTTTCTCTCACACCAATGCCTCTTTGATCAAAAATAGTCAGACCACCACTTTAATTTTCTTAATTATCTTGTCTTCTGCTGCTGAGGTCCGTGCTGGCTGCACAAGCATGCATGACTGAAGTGCACGTGTGTCAAGGATAAAAACCCAGTTTGGACAGCCCTTCTAATGCAGGTTTCACCACAGCCACGTTCATCCTTCCAAGTTCAGCCCTGCTTCTCTCTGACACTAAAGCAGCTTCTGCTCCCATCTTAGGAGCAGAAGTTAGGGCTTAAGGGTTTGTCCCAGTTTTTATGAAATTTGCTCGTGTCCAAGACCAGGGAAGGTTTTACATTTTCTTTTTTTTTTTCTTTGCAGTCCTCGCTTCACAAGCGGGAGTGTGGAGTCACTCAGCAGAGAAAAACCAAAGAGTCCAAAGACTCAGTTCAGGATTTTCACACATTCCAAGGACTCGGAGGTTAACTTTTTTTAAAGGCTGACTACCCCATTAGCCTCTTTCCCCATAGCTTTTCATTCATCTTACACATTTCTTCTGGGCTTTTATTATGCCTGACCTTGGAGAAGGTTTCTGCTACCGAGGTCTTCTCTTACACAGCTTCCACATCACATTTCAAAACCTTATGGGGCACAATCCACTTCCATTTTCTCACTCACCATCTGCTTTGCTAATTACACATTTTATTTGAGATGTTTTAGGCCATTACTCCTGTGAAATACACATCCAGAGGCAGTTGCAATTATTTTGATAAAATACGTAGGAGTTGATGGGGCAAACCTCCCCAAACCAGATCAACGAAATGGACATTTTCTGTAGAAATATCCATCTTCAGCTGAGCAAACACATTAGCTCTAGCTGAATCAAAGAAAGGTCTATCTAATAATTCAGCATTAAGCTAAGAGGTGAGAAAAGAGAATTAAGGTGAAGCAGAAATAATTGGCACGTACATCCTGCATCTCAGGTCAGTACCAGCCTCAAGGGTGTTCAGGAGTGGGGTTGTTTGCTACCTGCACTACCTGGAATCACTCCAGCTGACATTAAAAGAAAAAGGGGAAAACAATGATTTAATTCTTCATTCAGTGCAGAGCAGCTGTAAAGAGAGTTCATGACCAGCAAACAGCACAGTGCAGGATGGCAAGATGCACCCACATTTTCACAAGGGAGAGAACCCAACATCCACCCCCAGCTGCACAGAGTGGAATTTCAACCTTCAATCTTGCCAGACCTGAAAATGGATCAGACTGCAAGTGTGTGTCCCTTTCTGCTCTGCTATTTAACAAGCTCCTTCTGTGCATCCCGATGGATTTTTCAGGAAGATTTTAAATCCATGAAAATTTAAAGACAGAAGTGTTTTTTCCCCCAGCTCTGGTCAGTATCTGCTGACTCACATCCAGATCCCTCCAGTATTTGAATCTTCCATTGACTCCAGAGAAAATCTGTGGTTGACCACAGAGCAAAAGCTTAGCTAAATAAATACCATAATGCATAGTATTTGCCATGCAACAGTAACCACAGGAGAAAAGAGGATATGGGGTTGCAAAACATTTTTCTTTATAGCCTTGCATATTTTTTGGAATAGGAAAGATAACCACATTAGGCAAAGCAATGGGTTTATTTTGTCTCAAGGACGTTGGCTCACAAATAAATGTTAGTGCAACTAGTCAGAGTTCAAGTCATTGTTGCCCAAACTATAAAAGAAAAAAAAGATATGAAAGAAGAAGACAAGGCCTTTGGAAATCAAATGTTACTCCTCATCCCAACAAAATATAAATAACAGTTTATTGACCAACAATACACAACAGAATGAATTCTGGGTATCTAAGCATCCAAGCATGATGCTGAAGCATCCTATGAACATTAACTCTGTTTTGTGGCAACACAGAATTGGATTAGAAAATAAGAGAAAGGCAGTGAGACAAATAACTTGGAGTGCCAGACCCTGAGCACGCTAAGCTTCAGCCTCCTCAGGTTTTACACCAATTTCCCTGTGAGAGTAGATTTTAGTTGAATTAAACATGATTGGAGGGACAGTTTTATCTTTCAGATGGTCACTTGCTGCCAAAGTCTAAAGGTTATGTGAACATAGGTCAGAGAGGCTTCTCAGTCAAAGTTTCTTTTCCAGGTAGGGTGACTATTTGACTTCCAAATTAGAAACTTCCTAATTCCTATTACTGAGGAGGGATTCAGTTATCCTTCTCACAAGTGTTTTTTGTTCTTCTTCAAGATCTGCAACAGCTCAGTCTAAAAACCAAACCCAAGAAAAAGCTTTGGGAGGTTCCTTCCATTGCCTGTAAAACGGGAGGGAGGCTACAATGACAAATTCTGAGCAATGGGAACCCAAATAAACCTCAATGTGCAAGGGGAAGACAAAATATCCTGTCCAGAGGGAGAGAGCTGTAATAAACTAAGAAATGCCATCAGTCATTTTACTCAGAAGAAGAGTCACGGCAGCAAGAATAACAGTGATTTTGCTGTTTTAAAATGCTGGGAGGCTTCTCTCACCACCCAGCAGCACTGTTTGGTCTTTTACATCTCAGACCAAGCAGCTAAGCCACTGAAAATGCAAGGCTGTGCCAAAATGGGCAAAGCATTCAAGGCCATCAACATGTCCCATTTTCATCTGGCAAACAGAAAATGCAATGCTATTTACAGCCCTTTGATATTTCTTTGTTTCTCATGGGAGACCAGTTGACGTTGTCTGTTGCCAGCTCTCATTGTGAGCAACACTCATGGAGGGTTTATTAATTTTATGTCTTGGTGCCATTTGTCCAAAGCAACCTTTCTACGAGGGCCACATCAGATTACTAAACAGCAAAAGCATCATGCAGGCACCAGGACTCATTCACCAAGTGGAATTCAAGACGTCTGATGCTTAAATTTTCTGTATTTCTTATTTAAAAACAGAACCCTCTTGTCAGGCCTCAGGATTTCCTTGCTCTTGAAGCTGTAGAAACATACAAAACCAAACAACAGTCACTCACTCCACTAATTTCTCCCACCCTGTAGTATACAAAAGCAGAGTTCAAAGGCCATTTCTATTTGAATCTGCCCCATCTTCCCAGTCCTGCTGAAAACCTGTGAATGAAGCAGAATTGCCACGTTGTGCCAATGACAGGAAGCCAGCACCAGCTTGGGTTCACTTTCTTTTGGTGTAAGTCAGAGAGACGATCTCTGGTCACCACAGCCCCCAATGCTTTTCAATTTATTAGGCCACACCACCCATCACAGCTTACATCTCCTTTATGATTACTTAAAATAAAATTGTTTACCTGGAGCAGAGTGAAAAAAAAGCTGACAGCTATTCAGGAGGAAAAGCTGTAGAAACAAATCTGCACTGCGCTCCAGGTAAAAACAACACAAGGATGAAGGAGGAAAATTAAAGCAACTGGAAAGGTGATGTTAAAAACAAAGAGAAGCAGCGACAGACAGGCATCAAAAAAAGATGAAAGAGATGGGCAGAACGACTGGCACAAAGGGAATGAGACAGGTTTAGCAATAGATTTGGACAGGTCCATTACACCAGAGGCCCAAAGCAGCTCTTACAGCACCCTCCAGCTGTTGCAGCTGCATGGTGTCACTTCAAGGCATGATAATGTTATTTATTTATATTTAGAATATAAATATATATTCTAAGATATATATATTTAGTATATATAACATCCTCAGTGGTGCTTTTTTCTTCTTCAGGCACCAAAAGGACAGATGATCTGCAGTGCAGGGTTTTGTGCCTAGTGAAGAGGCCCACACACCAGCAGAGAAGGAATCTGTGTTTATCTATCAGATAGGAGGAGTGCACAAAAAAAAGCCTTAGGATAACAAATACTTCATGCACCAGGGCTCATTCTACCTGTGTGTCCAGAAACAGGAGATTAGGAATTGATAATCAAAGAAAGGGGAAGGGGGAAAAAAAATGAGAAGAATGAGGGTTTGAGAAATTAAATGGCTGGTGCTGTAGGCTCTGAGTTTAATCTACAAAACAGCTTTCGTCAAAACAATTAAGATTGTTCTCCTCTGAGCCATTCATCATCTCAGATATTTTTCTAATTTTGACTTCCGCCCACTAGAGAGCAGAAACCTTCTAAAAAATTGTCATCTAGGGATTCCTCTGCTGGAATTTGGACTGGCCTGCATGACTCCTGCAGACAGTGCTCCTTGACTTTTTCCCATAGAGCTCAGCACTGCAGTGCCTGGAACACCAGCTCCAGGAACTGGAGGAATTGGGCAGAGCTCTGGTGACAGCTGTGGCAGCCCACTTAGGCACAGGGATCTTGGAACCCTGGGCACTGAGAATTCCAGGCTTTCTGTGCTGACAGGCACTGACCCCCCAGCAAACACTGCAGGCCGTGGAGAAGGCTCCCAAAATTGAGTGACAGCACTGGGATTGTGGGTGTGTGGTTTGAATAGAAGTGTGTGACAGCACAGGGGGCAAAACTTAAGAGTTTAAAGGTTTAGAATACAGTAATGTATATAAAGCAAGGTGGAGGTTTTAGGGCAGAGGCTGAGTCCTTCTTTTTCACCTTCTTCTCCACGGGTCTGGGTGGGATTTTGTAACTGGGTAGAAATAGGGTGACTTGCAGTTAATGCTTGGCTGCTTTGAATTTTCCAACTGGACAGCAGTTCCAGTGATCCTTCCAGCAGCAAAGCCCCAGCCCCAGTCATGGCTTTGCCCTCTGCATATTTGTGGGAAATGAAGAGAGCTGCATTCCAGCATGAGGAAAGCAGCTGGAACTCCACACAGAGAAGGCTTCAGGTAATACTTCATTATCTCTTCACCTGGCTAAACCTCTCTGGTTTCTTGCAAGACACAAGCACAAATATGTTTCTCCTCACTTTCGTTCAACATTCAACCACACTGAAGTTTTTGTTTCTGTCTGTGGTATGCACAGGATTTCCACTGCAACAATGAGTGAGTCAAAGTTTTCTCTCTCACAACAAACCTGTGAAGGAAGGGGTCATTTCTCTTCTCGTTTTACAAAAGGCTCATTATAAAAAAAAGGAAAATAACTTCTACAGCCACAGATATGTTCTGAATATGTGAATGAAGACCTTACATGGGGGCCTCCCAGTGTGTCAAGCAGTGAAACAGCTTTTTTTTTATTATTATTATTTGGTTTTTCTTTACAGGAGGAAAAAAAAATAAAAAAGGGCCACTTTCTCTGAAAGAAACAAATTATTCATTTCCTAGAAACACAAAACTGGTTTCTGTCAAATTCTTTCAGTGGTATGCTCTGAAAAACAGAGAGAGGGCAGTGACAAATGTGGCAGAAGATGATAAACTGCTGCCTTCTCCAGAAATAGCAATTCCATTGCTGTCAGCTTCCTTGCTTGAGCCAGAACCAAAGCACACATCTTACACAGACTGAAGGGCCTCTTTACACAACCATAAATGACATGTAAGTCATTTAGAATAACGGAGGGAAGAGGAGGATGTGGAAAACAGAGGAAGGTTCAGATAAGTCCCAAGTATTGTCGTGTTCCAAGCCTACAAAACAGCAGCAATATCTCTGGTGTGCCTTCAGAACTGCAACAGGGTCACCTGTGCTTGTCCAAACATCTCTGAGGACAACACATGAAAATCTCCATGGAGTTAATGCAGACACAGAGAGCCCTCAGCCCCCAAAGAGCACAGATCTTCAAGACTGACCTAGGAGAACTTCAGACAGACATTCGTGAGAAATCTGACTATCTGTAACAAATTTCTACTTGTGTGAGACAGTCACAAGGGCTCCTGAAATCAGGATGTAGAAAAGGTTATCTATTCATTGCTTTCCTCATTCTTTCAAAGAGGAAGATATTGCCTGGGGGCATTCAGCAGTGGTGTGTGGTAGGTACATCTGCACTCTGATCAATCTCCAGCCTTTCTAAACTACTTCTCCTTCTTCCATGAAGTGCCCATGGCCTCAGACTCACAAGCAGACCAACAAACTGCAAACCAAGCTCATTTCTACTTGTGTCAAAACCTCATAGAAAGTGCTCCACTCCCAGATTCCTCTGCTGAGGGATTTGTTTCCATTTTTAAACACCTGCTGCCTCAATACAAAGACTGCCTGGTTGCACGTAGCAGCTATGGGTTGGTCTGCTCTCTTTGGTACCCTGCACACCACCTCCTTGGTGACATGTCCACAGCCAAGCCATGATGGATCACACCATCAATGTAAACTCCATTGCTGGAGCAGAAAAAGGGGGGGAAAAAAAAGAAAATAAAAGAAATAAACAACGACAACACAACTCTAAACCAAAAACCTCACACGGACCATTTCACCAGTTCAATCTTGCCTTTACAACTGCAGCCCTTGGCTAAGACACAAACAGCCCCTTCTAGGAAGAACAAGCTGCACTGCTTCAGTGGGAAGTACAATTCTGAACAGATGCAGCTAAGCCCTGACAAATCCCTGGGCAGACAAAGTTATTTCAGTTTGAGGGCTCAGAGTGCGACTGGAAGGCCGAGCACTTTGAAGATGACATAAATCAAAGTAGCCTCTCCTCCAACATGGTGATTTCCTCTGTTTGCAGCTCCTTCCACTTGGAGAGAATGGATATATAAACTAGTCTTTCAAGGCAATACACGCTGTTCACTAGGATTGTGCAAAGCACTTTTTTTAAGGAGAGAAAAATGAGCTTCTTTTTTTTTTCCTTTCACATCTGCTTGGACAGCTTAAAAACTTGTTATAATGACATGGTGCTGGGTGACAGCACTTTCACTGTAGAACAATGACAGAAAATCAGCTTTTCTCCATCTTAAATGCAGAGGGGAAACTCAGCACCATGGCAGGAGGGAAGGGTGGCTACAAGTGCTCTTGTAGTCACGAGCTTGTGCCAGTGGGGGTTTCAGTAAGTTTTTGAGAATAGGGCTACAGCATTCATGGCAGACTTCTTGGTCTGCACCTTCTCCCACCTCCACACCAGGATCATTAGGGCAACCAGATAATTAGCTCTGTTTCCTCTGGGATGCCTTTGGATGTCCCAGGTGAAGGCAGCCAGCTCAGTAACCAGAAGTCATTTCATGAACGTGAGCAGTGAGATTCAGCTGAGGAGCTGCTCAGTCTCAACAACACAAACTGCCCTGGCTGTGCAGCTGGTCTCTGCAGAGGCAGAACTCCTGGGATCCACTCTGTACCAGAGAGGATCTACAGGACTGTGCCTGTTCAGCTGCCCTGAAGGATGAGAACACCTTCTGCATCTTGTTCTTGCAACAGTTCTCCTCTGCTCTTTCCTCTACTGTGAAATACCAAACAGCACACAGACAATGCAGCACGAAGCTTCCTTTTCACATGACTGATTGCCAGCCTCCAGACTGTAATTTGTCCACAAGACAGAAGCTGAACTTCCTTTCTACACCAGCATCCCCACCTGGGGGTATGGTGTATGGTGTTCCATATGGGGGTACGGTGTTCCATGTATTATCATATTCACTTCTAAGAACTCCAGAGGAAAACCCCTTATTTAGGCCTACAGATGGTTACATCAAATAGACTTTTATATACACATTTATATACTGATGCACCTTGCAACAGAGGTAGCACAAAAGCAGTGTGCAAACATACACACCATACCATCTTTCACAGTCTAAATAAAGTACAAGACAATTCCTCAGGCAGGAACTTTTCTGGAGAAACTAGCCTTGCCAAGGTTATTAATTATTACACATTAATTAATTATTATACATTACATTAATGTAATTACTATACATTAATAAGGTTTTGCTCTAAAGCATAAGCTTCAATGGTACACTGGTAAAAAATGCATCTACTGGAACAATTATCCTTAAAAACTCAGCATCCTACAAGGAACTGCTCTAATTGCTGCCTTAATCAGCATCATAACCTATAACACAACTTGCAATTAGCATATGGTAAATAGCATCTGCCAGTTAGACTGTCATGTGCACTGTACATCTGATTCCTGTTTTCCCTGGAATGCAGCTATTAGTGCTGGAACTTGTCCAGGGCCTCTGCTTTGGCCTCCAATGCTCCCTGGATGAGCAACCCTCAACTTTAATGCAGCATTCAAGAGGAAGATTCCTGCACATATGAATTAGGTCATAGATATGAAGCTTGAAAGGAGGTTCATTAGTCATTTTTAGGGCTCCACTGCTTTAAATCAGACGAAAATCAATCACAGAATACATCCACTTCATCACTACATAGTGTCATCACAGACAGCAAAGTTAAAACTCTATTAATCACACATATCCCACCATTTCTCCTTTTGTTGCCTGACCATCCCTTTCCCTTTTCCTCCTTTCCCTTTCTTAAACTAGAGGGATTTTATTTTATTTAATTATTCAAGATCTGTTTATTCATTTTATTTAATTATTCAAGAACTCTGCTGTTGTCAAGTGTCCTCTATGGATGGCTAAGGATTCACACTTTCCAGGACCACCTATATTTGCTCAGCATCTCTAAGGAGAGTTTAGCAGAGAGGAATTCTAAATAACTGCACGATCAAAGCATGAAGAAAAAGAGAGAGCTATCTTAAAACTTCCTTAAGTGTTGCTTTAACTTTCTGAAACCAAGATCATTCAAAGGGGCATGCTCCAAACTTTAATAAAAGAAAAAAAAGTGTGCCATGGTTTTACCTGCCTTGGTAACTCATTCTGGAGTGGCAAAACAATCTTTATCACAAAGATTCCACAACTGGCGAGGGTGACAATTTTTTTCAGGGTTCCAGAGATAAAGCATGATGGGGAGAAAGCCACTGCCACAATTATCAGCAAAAGCCTGTGAAGGAGAAAGTTCTGACCCAGGACTGAAGATAAGACTTCTCTGCCTAACTCTGTCACGTGGTTTTGGGGTGAGATTGGGGACAGGGGGTTACCTCAATGCTGCTTCTCCCCCTACTGCCCTTTGATTCTCATCTGATCAGATTTTGAGTCTTTGAGGCCTTGGAATGCTTTTTAACATAAACAGTGCTTAAGCTCCCCCCTAAGTGAGGTATAAAACTATTAATACAGAAAATAGAAAGTGTTTTGCTTTCTTCTCCCTGGGATAGGAAGAATACCAATAGAAAGTCAAAGGAAGCAGACAAAATCTTCCACACTCATGTACTGACTGCATGCTGCAGAGTCAAGGTCCTTCAGGAGCAGCACAGGCCTTGCTTCAGCCTGAAAGCCAAAGCTGTCATTTCCCTCTGTGCCATGAACCCAGCAGAGGTTTGGGGGCACCATCCCACCCTGTGCTCCTGCTGCTGTCAAATGCAGAAAGGGGAGAAAATGGCAAGATGAACCAGTGAAGTCATCTTCCTTGCCTCATACAACCTCGGGCTGAGATGATGTCAGGCTTCACAAGCAAAACAAGTTTGAATGGCAGGGAGGTTTGAGAGGAGAAAATCCCAAGGAAACCTGTATTTATCAGAAAGTGCTTCTGGCAGGCTCAACAAGCAGCATCCCTACTGCAAAGCCTGCAACCAATCAAGGCTGTGTGTGACACATGGATGTCACTTTGGCTTTCACAGGATGGGGGGAAATTGCCTGAAGGCTGTACTCTCTCCCCCCTATGCCAAACAATTCCTGAAGGGGTTACAGGGCTGCTTACCTTTACTCTCAAGATATTCAACTTCCTGCTGAACCATAAAAAAATCGTATTGGTCTAGCAACTGCTGTAATTTCTGAGAGGTCTCAATCATCTCTCTACCAAATTATGAATTATACACCAATAAATGTAAAGAAAAAACTCAGGTGCCTTTGATTCTCTCACTGGAATAAGAATGGGAAGGGTGGATGTGGTGGGAGGGGGCAGCCAAGCTGGCATTATGCCACTTGAGGTGCTGCTCCTTCCAGGGAATTTCTCTGCAGGATAGCTGTGGCTGGACTGCATCCCTTTCCAGGTGCCAAAGGGGACAAGACTTGGACTGAGAACACAGCCCTGACCTTTGGTCCCTGCTGAAAGTCAAACTGCAATTTTTACAAGGGCGGCAGAAACGCTTGGGAGAATTACAGAGCCAGGGGAACCTGAATTTATCTGCTCTGAAGGTTAGGATGCATGCCTACTCTACCTGAACTCATTAGGTCCTGCAAACCAGGGTTGATCTGGCTGTAACAAAACACAGATCTGCTGCCTCCCTCTTTCCTCCTCATAACCAAGCAGGCTTTAGCAAAAACAGAGAGAACAAAACAATCAAGTGGAAGCTGCTTTCCCCACATTTCACTCCCCTTGCTCCTGGCTTGCTGCTGTTTCACAAGCCCTACTATTCAGGAGAGTAGCCTCCATTTGAGGTGGGATTTGAAATGGATGAGGGGAAAAACTGGCCCATTTCCCCCACCTCCCTGCGTATGAGTTTTTAGAAAGACAGGTGAGGAAGGTACACGACACTTCAGCTGATGCATTAGTGACTCCTGTCATTTCAGGGTAACCTTAAGACTTGGGAAAAAAAAAATGTAGCAAGCTTGAATCACATTAAAGCCCTGATTTAGCAAAGTGCTCTGAAACACATGCTTATAGTTAAGCATGTGCCTAAATGCTTTGCTGAATTAGGACCTATGTTGGTAAAAGGGGCAATTGATTAATGGCTTCTGACAACCACCAGAAACTAATGAGCCACAGGCCTCTGCTTTTTCCTCCAAATGACTGTACTTAAACCCAAAGGAAATTTCATTATGGAAACAGAGAACACTTATAAATAAATCATACGTGTCCCCTTCACAAATATTAATTTTTATCTGCAACTAGTGGTGAACCCAAACTTCCTTTCACACAGTAATCAGAGACAGTGCCATTTGCCCTCTGAACCTCTTATTCTTTCAAACCCATCAATTTCTCTCTAGAACTCCATGGTTTACAGAAAGCTCTGTGAACCCAGCTAAACCAGGCACGAAATATGCAGGATCCAAGAGACAACCCAAAAGGCTGCCTGAGACAAACTCAGGGTGAACCACGCCAGCACCTCGAGCTCAGAGCTCAGCAACACAAGGTGCTGAAATCTGCTTCGTGCTGCTTCCCACGGGGACACATCAGGGCATCAAATCCCAGGGAATTCACATTTTTGCTAGCTCCCACAGCAGAGGTGGGAAAGCTACAGAACAGTGAGAGGACAGCTTCAATGCCCAAAGATCCAATCCAGCTATCTGCCAAGTGCTCACCACTGTGGAGGTTTTCAGACTGGCCACGTGCTGGAGCTTTTGCTTTGTTGGTATTTAGGGGCAGGAAAATCATCTACAGGAGCCACCACACTCCAGCCTAATGTCAGCCTTGCCTAAATCTCATTAAACAGCCTGCCTTGGTTCTCCTAGCAGCACAACATTGACAGCACTCCCAGCAGGATGAAGGGAACCCCTTCTGCCAACACTGTTCTAACAGACACCCCCAGAAACCTCAAGGCAGTGAGTTACCAAACAGGGACAGCAATACTCAAGGTTATCACTCATAAGGTGTGCAAAAATATTCTCCCTTTCCCCATTTTTGCAGAGGTGTTTTGGTCATCTAAACCAGATTTCAAGAGTAGGTAAATGCCACAGAATGAAAACAGGAGAAATGCACAACTGATGCCACACAGGGCTTCAGTGGGTGTTTACAGAGGTTCCAGGGCAGAGATGGAAGTGGCTTTCGTGCAACATGACAACTGTGGAGCAGTTCATTTCCTCCATTCACACCCTCTTTCTTGAAAGAGCACTAGTTCACTTGTCATTTTAAGGATAACCAGCTATGAGCCCTCCTGGATAATTTGTCACTGAACCATGACCTCCTCCTGATGAGATGGAGGCTTCAGCTGCCACAGTTTTATTTAAATGTTTCTTGACTGTCCATTATGGCCTTTGTAACAGAGATGAACTCTTGAAGGCAGCTCTGAGGAAAGAAAAGTGACATCACTGGCATTCCTGAGCCTGGGGGAAATAACCAAACCCAGGGGGTTTATTTATTTATTTTATTTTTTTAACCAGAGAAAAAATGTTTCAGTTCCCTAGGTTTGGATCAGATCTCTGTGGATCAGAGAGACTCTAACAATGCCCCAGAGGAAAGGGTGGGGAGGGAAAAGGAAAACACTAGATTTCTTTTTCCCACAAATCTACAAAAATAAGATATTACATTACTAGGTAAATGCTCAGTGTTTACACTTCTGATTCACTGTGAAGAGGAAAACAAATATCTACCTTTGCACAGGTAACTTATCAATATGTTTACTGTAATTCAGATCCTGGCTCAAAACACACCTGAAAGTCTATTCCATGTTTCCATGGACTTCAATCACCATTTTGTAAATACACAAACAGAACCTGATTAACAATAACCAGCAGCCAGCTAAGCTCTACATATCTACCACAGCATCATGCACAGAATACTCCTGGGTTCAGACAGAAAACTTCCAGCAGTCTCAAAAGGAAGACAAGGTGGTGAGTTTAAAAACATTTGCCCTCGTCCACGCAGTGCATGGGAAAGTTTGGAGCAGCAGGTATTTCCTTTTCCTAGCAAAAATGTGAAAATCCACATCAGTGCATCACTTATCACCCTGAGAGGTGAGTTGGGATATTTCTGAAGGTGAGGGCTGAGGCTGCGAAGTCACCAAGACAGTAAAGCTCAGCCCTTTAGGAAGTCTCTCCTGGGAATCTTGGCCAGATTCAGCTTTGCCCACACTGAACCCATGGATTTACACCACTGACACCTGGCCCCATCCCTCACACCCACACCTGGGCAAATCATATTAAAAAAAACCCCAAAGCTTTATATTCTTCAGGGGATGAGAGCTCTTCCTCTGCTTCACTAGAGGAACAGATACATTGTGAATTTTTAGCACCATAGTTCATGACAGTACCGAGCCCAATTTTATATTTCTTCAGCCTTGTATTTCCAAAGCTGTTTTCTGTATTGCATAGCTCCACTGACAGGCACTTTTTCATTCTCCCTCTCAGTGGAAAAAGCTGAACTGAATGAACAGCTCAGTAGCATTAAGGGGCAGTGAAAAGCCCTTCCCTCTAAATCTGCTACTCTGAATTCAGCTCACACTCTCACATCCTGCTCTGAATTCAGCTCACACCCTGGCCATCAGGCACTAGGAACTGACAATCTCTTTGCTACACTGACCTTACTTTAGGGGATTTTTAAGAGCTGTTCTCTTCATTAACAATCACTTAGGAGTGGAAAGCCAGGCTGGAGGAGAGCAGGATGATTCTCCCATTGCTATGGGAAATTTCCTTCCAGGACTCCAAACTCTTTGAGTCGTGGTGTAGCAAGGGAGGATTAGAGCAGCAAGCACCTTGCTTTCAGCTGTCCCTCTTACATGGAAGGAGGTGGCTTCCATTTTAATGACATGCTGTCTTCCACAGGACTCAACTCTACCTTCAACAAAACATGTTTGCTCTCCTGTCATGGCATTACCTCTTCTTTCCCAAGATGTCTAAAAGCAGATACTAAAAACTAATGTGAAGCACGCCCATAGGTGTTGAAGAAACTTGGCTCCAGACACATCCTGCTCTCCCCAAAGTGTTCCTCTATAATTGCTTTTCTAAGCATCTGCAAGAACCTCACTGAGGCATTTCATGCAGGCATTTTCATTCCCCTCACTGCTCTAGGGCTTGCCTCCCTATTTCAGCGTGTTCTGGGTTTTTTATCCTGAAGTCAGAATGTGGCTGAATGCATCAGGGAGATCACTGACAACATTCATTGACACAAATTTCGCTCTCAACAGCTTTAAAAAAAAAACCCATGAAAGTTAAGAATTGCAAGTGAATGGACAAGCAGCCAGAACATGCAAGATCAGGCCATTTTCAGCTTCGAGTGTCCTCAGTTAAATCTCTCCAAAAAACGTGCAAGTGGCTTGGTAATTGCTTTCACAAACACTAGATGATGTTTTACTGAGGCAGTAATTGATAGATAAAAGAAAAGAAAAGTCAAAAATCTGTAACCCAGGGCTGGTGGCAAATCACACTCGTGTCATATGTTTGGAAACACAGCACTCCTTCCCTCTTGAGTACTGCTCAGTTCCTGGCTGGAAACCTGAATATATCTGCAGGTATACATTGCTTCAGGAAACAGGGGAGCAACTGCAAAAGAGCAATGAGAGTTTCCAGAGCTCTAGGAAACGTGGTGTCCATGGAGAATTTGGAAGGGTCAGGCTCGCCAAGCCTAAAAAGCCAGTAATTCTCACACATATTTCAGAGAATGATAAACCCTTCACATCCCCTGAGGGCAGGAGGAGATGTAATGTGCTAAAAATGGAGCGACAGAGATGGAGTTTGTCCCTTGACACCAGCAATTTCCCTACCAATTAAGACCCCTGGGAAAACTGTGTGAAGGCAAAGATAATTAAGCACTGTTACAGGTCAAGTGAGGCAAACTGCAAAGCTCTGCGTGGGACACTTCCAGAAGAAAATAACACCACTCAAAAAACACTTTAAACAGTAAACTCTGCTTTGGGCCAATGGAATGAACTGGATTAGATGCCAACTTTTTTTTTTTTTTTTCCCCAGTCTATCTCCTATATTATTTAATCTATTTTTGACTACTACCTGCCAGTTTCAGCCTAAGTGCTATTTGTGTGTCATCAGCAAGAACCAAGAAAAAAAAAAAAACACAAAAAACCAAGGCATCTTGCTGAATATTTGTGCATCTGCTCACAGAGCTCAACCCAACCTAAAAATCTGGGAAAGCTCCACATGCAGATGATAAGTAAGAAAGTAATAAGTGAATTAGCTGTGGCAGAAAGAGTTTCTGCTAAGGCTGCTCAAAGCCATCCAAGAGAGCTGTGCTTCCAGTGTGGGCTGCCTTTGTTTCTGTGCCCTGTTCCCCTGCCACAATCTCCCCTCTCACTGCTGAGGAGATGCTGTCCTGTGGTTCAAAATGCCTTGGTCTAGTCAAACACAAGTTCTGTGCAACCTTTTTTCTCTCCTGCTCTTTATAAGGGGTCATCTGGGGGTTGCTTGGTTGGGGTGCTCTCCTGCTTGAACATTTTATGTGCAAGTTGGACAGTGGCAGAGAGGGGCCATTCAGATCCAAATCTGAGCCTCCTCTGTTCCTCTCCTGGATCAGACTTCAGATGAAACAGTGCCAACATTTCAAACTGCTCTCAGAAGGTTTCAGCTGGAATATCTTCTGGACAGTAGCCGTTCATAGGAAGTCCACCTAATGCCAAAATTCCATAGAAATGCTTCCTGCACTGAACTACAGCCCTACAGCAGAGCTTCTTTTGGTCATGGATCTAAAACGGGAACCAACAGAAATGTTTCCTTCCCCATTTCCCTCAAGTGGATTCAGTATTGAGGCTGCATTTCCATTTGTTTTGTTTTAGTGTGATGCAGGCATGAAAAAGTCACACAAAACCCCTTCCCTCCTAGCCCCAAGAGCTCATGCACCTTTTCAAACCCTTCCCTTATAATTTTTAAATATTTCATGAACCCTTCAGTCCTCACCCAGGGCTCCAGTCTGCAGAGAAGCCCTCACTTGGGCAGTAACTTTCACACAAGTGGGCTTAGGAGTGGAAAGCCAGGCTGGAGGAGAGCAGGATGATTCTCCCATTGCTATGGGAAATTTCCTTCCAGGACTCCAAACTCTTTGAGTCGTGGTGTAGCAAGGGAGGATTAGAGCAGCAAGCACCTTGCTTTCAGCTGTCCCTCTTACATGGAAGGAGGTGGCTTCCATTTTAATGACATGCTGTCTTCCACAGGACTCAACTCTACCTTCAACAAAACATGTTTGCTCTCCTGTCATGGCATTACCTCTTCTTTCCCAAGATGTCTAAAAGCAGATACTAAAAACTAATGTGAAGCACGCCCATAGGTGTTGAAGAAACTTGGCTCCAGACACATCCTGCTCTCCCCAAGTGTGCAAGTTGGACAGTGCAGAGAGGGGCCATTCAGATCCAAATCTGAGCCTCCTCTGTTCCTCTCCTGGATCAGACTTCAGATGAAACAGTGCCAACATTTCAAACTGCTCTCAGAAGGTTTCAGCTGGAATATCTTCTGGACAGTAGCTGTTCTTAGGAAGTCTAAGCACTAAACTCTACAATGCAGTGGAAAATTCAGCTATCACTAAGAAAGATTTCTGGTTTTTTCAACAGCTTGTCCTCAGCCACCTCTCAGAGTATTCACTTCCAAACGTAAGCTGAGCTTACTAAAACTGTCAATCCTGCATGGCTTTGTGAAGCTCAGGGACCATCACTGCAGATTCCTCAGCTCACACAAGCAGTTCTGCACCTGGTTAAGAAGACTGCCCACGAGTGAGCCTGGATTTCAGGTGTGTTACCATACTCAGGCCCCCTCACCAGGTGTATACCACTAATAAAGACTTGGTCCTCACACATAAGCATCAACCTTCACCAGATTTGTGTCTTAAAAATGATGGGTAGAGTGGGCAGTCTGCCTCCAGCTGCATCTGCTTCATGCAGCAGATGCAGGGTTTTTTTAACCTGGTAAATCCACATGCTGTGCCAGTGAAGGGATTTACTAGCCTGGGTTGAGAAGAATTATTTGTGATGTTAATTTACATGAGTTCAGAGCATGTGTAAAAATAATATTTTATTCTCTCCATGCCCCACTCCTAGCTCTGCTACAATTTTATGATATTGCATTCATTTTGTGCTGATATAAACATGCCTAAATAGAAGACAGGCTTACTTCCTCTTCCAAGACTGTCAGCCAAATGTATTCTTGCTTGTGCTGGCCTCTCAAACTAAAAATTAACAGCTGGGTAAAACAACAAAGGAAACTTGGACATGTTAAAACCATATTCTCAGCGGGTCTCTGGTGAACTTTGCAGAGGTTACACTCAATATAAAGTTCATCATTTTCATTTGATTTAGCTCCCCTCTTCTTTTAGCAAATAAATCATCATACAGAAACAGGACTTTTATTGATGGCCCTCCTCAATTTCCACAAGCCTGGACAGCATAAGCTTACAGGTCATGTAATGTGGTTTTCTGCAGCCATTTGCCCAAATATTTTACGTGGCCACTTCCTTGTATTTTCCACATCATGCACAAACTTGAACCAGCCCTCACAGCCCAACCAAATGCAGCCACTACAGAGTCATTATCCACTAAAGACATGGAATCACCACACCAGCTCTGACCTTGCAGCTTTCTGCTGATGCTGTGCATGATCTCATGCAAGTCTTTGGGCTACTCCAGCCCTCCTGGCAGCAAACCACAGGCAGGGATTCAGCCACTTCTGCATCTTTGAGGAAGGTTATTAAAATCTGTAATTGAAAAGCTTGAATTTGGCCTGGTTGGGTTTTATTTGTGGGGTGGTGTTTTTTGTTTTGTT
>VWYO01004992.1:42758-65176 GCA_013400275.1 Rhadina sibilatrix | reverse complement strand
AAAAAAGAGAGAGAAGGAAAAGAGAAGGAAAAGAGAAGGTTCCTCTTTGCCTGCCCAGGCCAGGCTCTGACAGAGCAGGGCTGGTACAGTGGTAGTGAAGTTTCACAGCCCCATCCTTCCCCTGCCAGCTCAAAGCTCTCTCCAGTGCCACCCCAGGATCCTGCTTGCTTTCCTTCCCCCCAGTCTGTTGAGTAAAGTAGTTTAGAGAACAGAAATTCAATTTCACAGCTTCTTTCAGGGTGCCAAACACCTGGTGTTTCCTTGCCCTGGAACTAAAGCTGAACATTTCCATCATATTTCACAAGACACAATTGGGCCGAACGCTCTTGTTTTGGAAGAAAAGGGTTGAATTCCCTTTTTGAGCTTCTTCCTCTGCAGTCAGGTATGATTTGCTGGCCTCACTGAGTCCATTGGATATCCTTCTGTTGGAAACGTGAAACAACACACAGCTTGGTGCCTTGGGGTACTGGGACCTCGTGAGAAATATTTAACCCACATGCTGAGCTTTCATTTGGGTACTGAGCACTTGGGGAAAAGGCAGAAGCTCCTGTATCTAGGCATAAATCCTGGTGAAGGTTTCAAATGCCCTTGTGATCCATCAAATAAATAAGTTTTTCCAGAGGCAGCAGCAGGAAAGCCAAGTTTCCTTTTTGTCCTGTAGCCTGGTAACCCTGATTAACAGGGTGATAACACCAGGGATTCAGAAAGACCCCAATTCCTCTAGCTTTGAAGCAGTGCTGGGGCAGGAGGCAGCAGGTTCATTACATAAATGGCAGCAGACAGAGCTGGGAATTGCTGAACTCCTGCACAGGTCAAGAGCAGCACCAGTTTCAGACTCTTTCTCTGCCAGCTTCACCAGTTGAGTTGCAGTTTCATTACTTCTTCCTACTGCATAAAATGTGCTTAAAAGTCCAATTTATGAAAAAAAAAGTTGTTTGGGAAGGAGTGGCAGACAGAGAAAAAGAAACTTCGTTTCCTTAGGAACCAATTTAAACTGAATTTCTGCTGGGTGTGTGGTGCCACCTTCAAGAGTCCAGGGGTTTCTACATCTGCAGTTTTCCTTTGCTGTGGAGGAGATGAGTTGTCGTCACTGGGTTTAAAACCAGTAACAACCTGAAGGTAAGGATTTACTGAGATGCAACAGCTGAGATACTCGTGGGATGAAGGGATAGAAATCAGTGCTGAACCCTGCAGAGCCTGAGCTGTGCTCTCTGGAGGCCTGGCCATGATTGTTTCTGCAAAAAGAGCAAGCAGCCAACCTCCTCCTGGTGCACTGATTCCCTTTCCTTTCAGAATCTTACCTGATCTCAATTCAGAGGGCTGCAAATGCAGATTTGAAACTTGAGCTGAAAGGCTTGGTGGGCAGATGCTGGTGATTGTGAACTCCAGGAGTGAGCCTGTCCCCTGGAGCAGGCAGGAGGGAGGCGATGCCGGGACCGACACCAGCGGGGACGCGCTCACACTGCACAACCTATCCCACAGGGATGTGGTGCCGTGCTGACCACGGGAGATCACAGGAACACAAAAAGACGGTGTTGGCAAAGAAAGCTAGAGGTCTGTCACGAAAAAGATATGCAGAAGTCTATATTTCTACTGTGTTCACTGTCTGCTGTGTTCACTGGGGTCTTTTTTTCTTGTTGAGAGCTCAGTCATGTTATGATGCATTAATTCATATTTTTATAATAGGGTGATATTGGTGAAGGGTAAGACATGTTCTTTGTCATAGTTATGTTATAGGTAAACTAAGAATAAAGTTTATAACTGTTAGAGGCACTGAGGGCTCAGGCAGATGCTGGGCTGGCAGTTTTGCAAGAGATCTCCCTCATCACCAGAGACAGGATTAGCAGATTATAATACCAATGAGAGACGGAGAACCACGGAAGCAAAGGGCAATTGACGTCTGATAAGGACTGCTGACCCAAAGAATACATCCCACCTGGTACATTAAGAGTACTTTGAACACATCCTGTACACCCAGGAAATCTTCTCAAGCCCGGCCATCCTCCCCTGATTCTATCAGCTGCACCATCAAGAAACAAAGAAACCTAAAGAAATTCTGCACTGAGCAGAGAGTCAAGCCCTGGAAGTTTCAAGTCCCCCTCGATTCGAAGACCTCAGAGACAAGTCCAGACATGTACACAGAATCTAAACTCGAGAAGGGTATAAGACTGACAGACCTGGACTTGTGCTTTTGTGAGACCTCAGGGGTGGTGTGTTGCGAGACACATCAAGAGGTTCACCCAGTGCCCACTGACCATTTCCTTGCTTCGAAGACTCTGTCAATTTCTTTATTGGCTTTGTAAATTTCTTGTCCGTGATTTTCGCTGGCAATAAATTATATTTTATTTGAGATTGACGCTCTCCATTTATAACAGTCACAACCCATCCAACACATCCAGGGGGCCTGGCTGCTCCCCTGACAGCCTTGCACAAACAGCCAGCGGTGGGAAGGGAGAGAACATGAAGGATTGCCATGATCTGATTTTTAATTCCTTTTTCCAGGCAAGTGGATAAAGATGGAAATCACCCCAAACTCTGTCTCTCCTAAATGCAGGTCAGTAGATATGTCACCAATAAAAGCAAAAAGGCCCAGTAAAGCACTAAAGAAAAAGGGAAGCACTGACCAAACTGCATTTCTATGGCAAATTATTTTCCTGTCTAGACTGGCTGTCAGATGTTGTTTTGTTGTTCTCTATATCCAGAGGCCAGACCAAAGCTGGGATCCCCACATACAGGCAGCTTTGTTTAATGAGAGACAATCCTTGCCCCCAGGGAGCTGTAATCAGAATAGGCCTGACAAACAAATGAAATAAAGTCCGTCTTCATCCTGTCTTCATCCTGTGAGTGCCGATGGAAACAGGACCACAAAGAGATTAAGTGGTTTGCCTGAGGCCACCCAGAAAACCTGTGGCAATGCCAAGCTAAAGAACAAAACAACCCACACAGTCTCAGAATCCTAATACCCGTCTTTGAGACAAATCTGGCCATGTCTCCCTATTTCCAGAGAATCCAGGGAGATCCCATTTAAGGCACTGCCGCTGTCCTCCTACAGCTGCATTTCTTCCTGGAAAAATCCAGCTTCTCCTTCCTTACAGGACCTACAGATGCTTTAATACCTCCCCGGAGTGGGCTGGGAGGAGACGATGGAGAGGGGCGGAGGGAGGAGAGTCGCCAGCTTTTCTGAGGCTGGAATGTAAATAGTGCTTTGCAAAAGAGCTATTTATCAGTGAAATTACAGAATCTGTTTGAAGATTCCCCTGGAGGACGCGCTAAAAAGATGGCTTGTGTGGAACTTAACAAGAGGTTTCCTGCAACACGCCCGGGCTCCGTGTAGGCAGGAGCGCTTTGCTGGGAATTAAATCTGCGCTGGAAATGTTAATAAATGCAGACACATGTTCTCGTTTGTAGGACACGCTGTGCCTCCTTTATTTATTTCCTTCATTTCATTCTTCTGGATGTAGCTGCCATGCCAGCCCCTTTGCCTGACACCTCCCTGAGGGGAAAGTTGTTGTCTCTTCTTCCCATCCCTGGGCAGCCCCTGAAGCCCATCGTGCTGCTGCCCAGCCTCCAGCACACAAAGGGACTGGATGTGCTCGTTTCTGGGCAGACAGCAGCTTTCATCCAGCACCAGAACAGAGAACAGCTCAAGAACAGCTGAGGCAAAACTTCTGATCGAGGCTGTGGAAAGAATTCCCCCTTCTGCTCTGCTGGCAGAGGGATGGAAGGGAACCAGGGTTGGTTTTCAGAGGTATCCACCTGGACTGACTCTCCCTGTCCCATGGCTGAAGACCCAGGTGCATCCTATATGAAGCTGCTAGGATGTTTCTGCTCTCTGGAACAGACAGAGGGTGCTCTCCAGCCCAACAATAATTGAAAGTCAATTTTCTTGCTCACTGGAAGAAAACCTAAACAGAGCCATCATTCCATCATGCCCTCATCTTTACAATGTCTCAGGCCAGCACGGTGGCCTTTCTGTACCTTCAGATGAACCCTGGGAATGACCTGAAGGCAGCACTAGAGGGTGGCCTGTCCCTCACATCTCTTTCTAGGAGATGAACACATCCCAGTGACTTCATCCAAATGCTATACATTAACTTCCCCCATTTTTCTTCAGGCAGCTCCTCTAGGAAGGAGTTTGGCTGCTTTCTAGAACAGAGTAGGTGCCCAAAGCTCTGCAGATCTCTGCTGAGGTAGGTGCTCAGCTTCCTTGAAAAGCAGATATTTCTATTTGAGGTCCCAAATCAAGCATTCATTTCCCTCTGTAGGAAAACTTAAGTACAACTGAATCAAAGATACATTTAAGATAAATAAGATATAAAAATATGCCTTCATTTCTCCAGAGCAGCCTGCCAGGTGTCCCTTGTTCCCCCCTCCACAGCAGAGCATGGAGCAAAGGGCTGCAGAAGCCTCACCCTGGCCCTTCCCTAAATGAGGTTTAGTACCTGCCTGTTCAACCACCTCCTCCTCTACAACTGCAGCTGGTAAATCTTCCTCCACAGACTGCTAATTTGCTCAGCCCCTTCCCTCTCAATTCCATATTAATTACCTTGTCTAGATAGTTAATACTCTCTTTCTCCCTTTCCTCCCACACAGCCCAGAGCACTGCAGCATCCCCTTCCCCACCTGGCAGCTTCTCAGGGTGTCTCCGGGCAAACCCCCTCACATCCCTCCCCTCCATGGTGCAATTGCCCTCGAGCTCCACCAGGCTTCCATCTGATGCAGGTTTCTCCTCCTCCTGTTTTCCTGCTCCTCTTTGTCGGCCGTATTTATTACAGAAGAAGGAAGAGATGAATTAACCAGACCCTTGTGTCTGTCTGAGGGCAGCTGAGCCAGACTCATGGACCCAGTAAAATCCAGGAAAGCCAATGATTGAAACTCAGCCTTGGATCTAATCTTTTTTTCAGTTCATTTTATTCTCCCTTCCTGTAATTTAATTTACAATATAATTTCATATTCTTTTTCTAAAGCAGAACTTCTCTCTTTATATGTACATATATTTTTTTTTATCCTGCCAGGTTGGATTTGTGTCTGATTTTATTTTATTTTGTTAAACAAGGAGGCTGAAGTCACTTTATTTCCTTGAATAGAGCAGGAGGATAAATCATTGTTGAAGTGTGCTGAGGCATCTTTCCAAAATATGGATCTTAAGAGTGGATGGAAGAAAATGCTCTAACCAGGCATTTTGACACCTGAGTGAGGGATTGTCCTTTAAATATTGGGTGTATTATACCCACTGAAGTATATCACAGCACATTAAGTATTGATTCTTCCTTCTGGAGCTGGGAGAAATATTTACAGGTGTATGAAACTGCTGGAGAGGTCAGAGACCTTAGTTACTTTATTAACCAGTTCTTTCTAACAAGATTCCAGTTCCCAGCTGGGAATCAGAGTCCCCAAAGTACAAACAAGCAGCAGTAACAGTGCCCACAAATCACTGCAAGCAGCTGCACTGTCCAGTACAAGGTCCTGTAGCCCTTCCCAAAAAGTTTTACCTTGCACTTCATGATGTTTTCATGGCCCAAGTAAATTTTGCAAGGAAAGGAGCTGTGAAATCAGTAGGTGTGGGATGTATCATTAGTGGCAGGAATGAGCCACCCTCCCATTCAACACAACATCAGACAAACCTCCAACTAAATAAAAGATCTACTTTTCCTGTATATCATGTTCTGCCTTTGGCTGACGTTTTTCAATATCTGTTTAGCGTTCAAAATTCACTTTAATTCCCACCAAAAAGAAAGAAATTAAAATAATTTCTAGTTTTTAAAAACAACAGAGAAAAATCATGACACTTTCAAAGCAATTTCAAACCATTTTGAACAAGATGGTTCTGTTTACCACCAGCCTTGGGTAAAAAAACCAAGATCACTTTTATGAGAACATTGAAATATCTGCAGTAGGAAAATTTCCATATCATTGAGAACAGCAGCATTTTTTTCTTCTCCAGAGTTCTAGAGAGTTCTTTGATGAAACATTCACACTCCAAACTGGGTTGAAAGCTTTAAGTATTAGAAATTTTATCCAACTTTTGTTTGTAGGCAAATTTACTTGCTGCTTGCCAACTTGCATCCCAACTGCTGCAATCCATCTTGGAATATAAGAGCAATGTGTTGCTCTGCCTGTCAAAGGAAGGGCAATTTCATTTAAGGTCTGGATCATATTTCAATATCCAGATGGCCCCTTGACCATCTTGCCTGGCCTCAATAAAGCAGCCCCCGTTCTGACATCTTTGTTCAAGAGGTCCACAGGATCCACAAGCTTTCCCACCAGGTTTTATTTGATAGGCCTTGCTTCAGATCCTTGCATTAAACCCCAAATGGGAGTTATTATCCTGCCAAGTGGTTTCCATCTCTGTTCCACCATGGAGACAATTGATTCATCTCAGGCCAAGCCAGTGTGACAGGTATATCCATCCATTCAAGGACAATTCCCAGGTAGGATGGGCTGCTAAATGAATGCAGCAGATTGCAGCTGACACCCATAATGCTGATTTTCCCCCTCTCCTTATAATCATAATGGGATCTCAGCAATAGAGATGGATTTGCTAATTTCCATCTCCTTTCTCCTTTAATCACTGTCAGGCATAAATTAATTTCTCCTTAAAGAGCTTTCAGGTTGAGATGCTGTCATTGCACAGTGTACTTAAAAGTCCTAAATCAGGATAACCCCAGAACACTTCCTGCCCAATCTGAGATTCCAGAGCATGTAAATACCTGTCATCCCAGCAACATCACAGGCTTTTCCTTGTGGTAAGGGAAAGGAGGAAGAAAGTTGAATTCTTAGTGTGGGATGTTGAAAAGCAAGGTGAGAACTGTGCTACAAATCAGCTGAGTGCTGCTTCTTAGATGTCCTCCAGGCCTGTACTGATCCCAGCTCTGCCAAACAACAAACCTGAAAGTGCAGTGTTGTAGCTGAATCCATTGAAGATGGGGAGAGCAGCCTGCAGGGCCTAAATTGCCCCCTAGAAGAATTTGTCTTTCTTTACTGCTCTGGAACTGGCTGTGCTTCCATCAGCTGGTTTATCAGGTGGCTATTTCACTGCAGGTATTTTCAGTGCATCTGAAAACCAACACAGACTGAGAGAAAGCGGGAAGCTTCTAACAAAACCAGAAAGAGTAAAATCATTAAGCAAAGATATCATTTTCCTTAAAAAAAATGCTAGTGAATAAATTATCATTCCTTTTCATTAAAAATTCAGTGGAGATGAAACTGTGTGTGGTGATAATGAGCAAATGTTTATATTTGCAAAGAAGTGTAATGGCATGGATGGAATGTTATTGATTTAGCCCCAGCTTTCACACATTTTGTACAGCTCTTTGGATGGATGTCTGTCCAGCTGGCTGCACAACCAGCAGAGGAAGATTTGTTACATCCTGAAAAATGGCTACAACACATTAAAACCTATTTCCAGGGAAATTTTCACTCTTTTTTTTACAATGCTCTACAGAGTTACTCCTT
Source organism: Rhadina sibilatrix (assembly GCA_013400275.1). Taxonomy (NCBI): domain Eukaryota; kingdom Metazoa; phylum Chordata; class Aves; order Passeriformes; family Phylloscopidae; genus Rhadina; species Rhadina sibilatrix. The sequence goes on along the minus strand of VWYO01004992.1, from coordinate 57,721 downwards.
AAGAGAAGAAATCTAAAGACAGCATCCATGTCATTCTCCATGACCACCAAGTTTTCAAACCACTGAAAATATAGGAGGGAAAAAAAAAGGCTGACAAACCTCTATTCGGTGTCTCAGTTTGTCTGAAAGTTGCCTTTCCTCACACAGAAATACTAACAGAGTGAAAATTGCTTTCAGACTTCTTAGTTTATCCATTTTTTAGCTTCTCATAACAGATAGGAAGTCTAAGGGACAGTTTAAGAGTAAGTAACCTAGCTGGAATTTGTGGGAAAGCAGAAATGCCCAAGATTATTTTCTTTACTCCTTCCCCCATTCCATCCAGTTGCTGCTCCACATGTCTCCCTCAGAAGACCTGCTTTTTCCAGCCCACATATTCTTGGATTCTACCTTCTGAATTCCTAGTCCTTTCCTTTCCCTTTTTGCTTGCCCATCCCTTCCTTCTCCATCAGTGGGTCTCCACAGAGTCTCCCACAGTCCAGGCTGCCCTCAGGGAATCACTCAGGTTGGAAAAGGCCTCCAAGATCACTGAGTGTGACCCTTGTCCCCAGCCCAGAGCACTGAGTGCCACATCCAGGCCTTCCTTGGACACCTCCAGGGATGGGGACTCCAACCTTCCCTGGCCAGCCCTTACCAAGGCCTGAGAACCCTTTTAGTGAAGAAATTCCCCTTGATGTCCAACCTGAACCTCCCCTGGCACAGTCTGGGGCTGTTCCCTCTCCTCCTGTCAGATGTGAGGACACTGGCCCTGATGCCTTGGGAAGGCTGACCTGAGACAGAGGCTGGACAGAGCTGGAGAATAAAACAGGTATTTATTGAAAGGCCTTTAGGGTACACCTGGGGCAGGACAAGAGCCTGGCCAGGGCTACACCCAAGGTGGACTCAAAATGGTGACAAATGGCTGACTGCTCACAAGATCTTACATTTTTAAAAGTTTTGGTCCAATTGCATATTGGGGTTTAATTGTCCAGTTACAGCTCCAGGCTGTGAGGTCCCATCCTTCTTGTTCCTCCCTCCAGCCACCCTTGTTTGTGCTTTTGGGCCTGAACGTTGTCCTTGGTGTGCAGCAGGAACAGGATTTGTTTTGTGTCCCTGCTCTGTGAAGAGCTGAGTGACACTGAATGTGAGGCTCAGAGCTGCACCCCTGGGCAGCACAGAATCTGCAAAACATGAAAGCTCAAACCGAAGGCATCAACCCAGTCTCCCATCCCTGACCAATGCCACTTCCCTCTCCTTTTCCCAGTGTTTCCAAACACCATTTCCAGGCTCCCAGGCAGCCAGTTGGCTCTTTTCCAAACGAGGCACTGAATGGCAAAGGCAGAGACACACTGGGATAAAATGAGCTCCTCTTATTGATTTTTTCCAAACCAACATGGCACTGATGCTGCCTCTTTGTGCCATTTCCCTCCTCTGCCAGGAGGCATTCGCACCTCTTCCATCATTTTAATTAGACATTACACCTGACACAAATGCTGAGTTGATTAACCTAAAAGGAGCTGAATGGGTTGCGGGATCGTTAACACGGGGCCCCTGACACCCCATAACTCACTCCAACGTGTGCTGTTGCACAAACTCACAGCTTCTCCAGCTCGCCACAACGCAGGGTAATGGCACCTACAGAGAGCTTTTTATGAGGCTGTCTCACATAATAATGCTATAAAAGCCAGATTTAAAAGACAGATTGCCCTGGACTCCAAAGACTTCACTTTTTAATGTTTACATAAATGCACCTTTTCTGCGGTGTTCTCAGGTAACGGCCCTTCCCAAGTCATGGAAGTCAAGGCTGCCATCAGCTTTGCATTGCCCAAAAAGCTGCTCTTATCACGAAGCAGAGTGCTCTTCTGGGGTTCTCCTGTTGCTGGGATGGAGGGCAGGAGGCAGGGAGCAACCCACAAACACTCATTTGCTACAGCCATGGCCCCCCCATGAATTCCTCATTGGCAGGAAAAGTCTCCTGTGTGAGCAGAATCCATCCAGCCTTAATGTGCCTTTGTTGCACCACACTAAAGGAGAAATATTAAGTTTTGGTGGCCCCAGGAGCATTGCCAGAGGAACTATTTTCCTGCTGAGATGTATTTTCCAACTCACACTTGAATTTGCCCAAGACTGGAAAAAACCTACATCAGCCACTGGCTGTCACTGCCCAAGTACAGCTGAATCAGCCCAGCCTGGAGTAGAGGAACCAGAAATTGCACAAATTTCCCTTTGTGCCTGAGAAGGAGAGTAGCTCAGGCTGCTCCATGCCAGGATTCCTGGTTCAGCTGTGCCATTTGGTGGCACATGAAGGTTAGCTACGGGTGCAGCACTACCCAGGATCTTCCTGACCTCATGTCAGCTCAGACTCCACTTTTGGGAACAGCAAGAGGACAGCTGATCCTTCTTTGCCAGCAACAAAAGGAGGAGGGCTGAGAGATCATTATTGTATCGGCCTATTTGTGTTGGAGGGGGAATAAAAAAAAAAAGGGATTTGGTATGGCTTAATTGGTCTGGGATGAGGAGATATTCCTCATTCAGCAGGCAGGACTCCACTGAGATTGAGAAATTGCTGGAGATGTATGAGGCCTGATGAGATCCCCTGTTAGTTGGCAACACTGATTTTGCCGTGCCTTCCACTTGTTTGTTTAGCTTTGTCCTGCATTAAAACCTGTCAAGCCTGCAAACAAGACAATGTATTTTTGATTAAGCTGCTCAACTGACAATAAAGCAGAGCTGGGAGAATTTCCTGCTCTTCTAAAGCAGAGAGAAGTTGTGATTCTATTAGGATACAGCCAGGGTACATCCTGAGAAAAGGAACTTTCTGAACTGATTGGAGATGCTCCCAGTGCTGCCTTGAGCACCATCTGAAGTTCAAAGTTTCCCATCATCCCTTTAGTTCACACAGGCTCAGGGAAGAGCTCTGGAGCCTCACAAAGGTGCCTCTGTCTCCACTGGGAGCAGTCAGAGCTGTGGATCTCCTCAAGTCCAACCCTAACACCATACCCTGCACTCGTACAGAGACAGCAGTCCCAAGGCAGCCAGAGTTATGCTGTTGTTTTGAGGCTTATTGCATTTTGGAGATAGAACAGCTCAATTCATGCCTGTCAAAACTGCTGACAGTCCAAACTTGGACATCAGCATGCAAGGTAAGATGAGCTGCTGCTGTAAGCCTGGGATGTGCAAGGATGAGGTATTATCAGGATCCCCACAGCGTCTCTCTGCAGGCCCATTTTACACAAGACTCCACCCACTAAGCAGTGGAGAGACGGGCAGAGAGAAGGCAACAATCTTCTGCTGCCTTCATATCACTGGCTTCTCATAGAATATCCTCAGCTGGAAGGGTCTCACAAGGACCATCAACTCCAGCTCCTGGCTCTGCACAGGACACCCCCAAGAGTCACCATAGGCTTTTTTCAAGCTCTGTCCCATTCCTGGCGAGGAAGCAATGAATCACACATTTTGAAAAAACATACTACCACATTGCCTGGCAGCCCAGCAGTGTGGAGGGAGAGGGAGAGGGCAGCCACAGCTGGGCTGAGGAGCAGCTTTCCCTTCAATTCCTGCTCTGCAGCATGAAGGCAGCTGTCCTGCCAAGCTGAACGAGCACACGTTGGAAAACAGTGAATGCAAACACATCTGTGCTGGTGCCAGACACAGGAAGATGTTGGTGGTGTAGGATGGCAATGTTGTTCAACCCTCTTCCCACTGAGGGTGACAGAGCTAGCTCCTCCAGGCATCAGGAGATAAGGGGAAAGAGCTGCTCTGCAGCCTGGGGGCAGCTCAGGCTGTGAATTCCAGGAGGGCTCAGCTGCACCCAGCTTCACTCCCTGCATTCCCACCAAAGCAGAGCCCTCTGTGCAAATGGGGATGTTGAAGGATAGACATGAGCCTGGCCAAATGCTGGGACAGAGAGACACCTCTGTGACCTGGGGAGGGAGGAATAACCAGGCATAAAATCTGCTTGCTTTTGCTCCTTGTGTCAATTTGCAAGAGTGTGCAACACAGGACAGCAGCCAAACTCCAACAACGGATGGTTTGTCCTGAAGGGCTTTTGATTTTGCCTTTTCTGGACAGGAGAAAAGTGTGTAATTGACCACATATCCTTTGTTCAGGCCAGGCCATTTGTTTCATGGAGAACAGCTCCATCTTTCTGTTCTCTCCTCCACCGAGCCTGCTGCAAAAATCCTCCTTCTTCCCCCTATTTGCATAAGTGGTGATGCAGCCATCCTAATTATCGAGGGAATCCACCGCTCCCCCCTTCCAGCACCTCCCCGCTTTGCTGCTGCTCTTTCCCTGCTACGGGTTTTGCTGGCAGATGGAACTGGAGCCTCCTCAGCCCACTGGCTCTTCCTTGAAGAAGAACAAAGTGACAGCCCTGCAGGCAGCCGAGCCATGGCAGCGTGACTAATCCACGTCGGGAGCATCCCAAAGGCCAGTGTCAAGGTTGTGCTCCCACAGCTCTGCTAGGGGAAAAAGGGTGCTGAGCATGGGCTGGAAGGGCTGCATTGTCCCCTTGCAGGGATCAAGTGTGCCCCCCACACTGCTGGGCTGTGCAAGGTGCCTCAAGGCCCCCCCTTTTGTGCTGCAGTCCAAGGGTCAGGGAAAGGGAGATCTGGAGCATCAAGTTGGGGGATAACCAGCAAGGAGATGAGCAAGCTCATACATATGGAAGGATGACCTTACCAGCTCCACTCAGCATTCTGCACATCAGATGTGATTTGCAATCAGCCATGGCCATGCTTGTCTCCATTTCCCCCTCAAGTCCTGTTCTTGCAGCACTGCTTACATATAGTTTTACCCATGTTTTTTGATTTATCTGTCCTACTTCTCTGCCCCAACCCATTACCTCAGCAAATTAAGCATTTACCCATTATGCTCTTTCAGCCAGACATTTCTGGCTTTGTTTGTGTTAGGATTGGGTCTTCCATGCAGAGGAAGGTGCATTTTTTAGTGTTATTTATCTGCCTGTGATAAAATAGGTGGCAAAGTCCGGACAGCAAATCTGCAGACATAGCAAGTCCTGTTTAGCACGGTCCAGTCTGTACACAGCTCATTTTTTATGTACATGGCATCAGATGGGCTGCCCATGTGATCCTCTTCTGCTGTGTGCCTGGAAATGCTCCAAAGAGCTGATGAACCAATTGGAATCGCAGACAAGAGTTTAGTTATAGTCCCTGGGGGGAAATGAGGCCTGTGTGGAAGGAAGTAGGACAGGGGAGATGAAAATAGTCTATCAGGAAAGCAAGCCAAAAACCTGCCAAGCTCCTCCACCACTCAAGCACAAGGCAGCCTTCTCCCGTACTCCAAGCCATGAGCTCCTCCATCCCACAGCCATCAGCTGAGCTGTCAGTACACTCAGCACTTCCAGGACATCCATTTCAGGACCTAGAGCTGCAAATCATGACAGCCAATTTTGGGGGTGTGCAGCAGAACTGAGTAGGACAGCAACCAGGTCCATCTCAGCAAGGATAGACTGAGCACCTCCTCCTCTGTGCTGGGCAAGACTCTGGGATCCCACAGGGGGATCTTGGTTCTGCTGGGAAAGGGCACCAAGAGAGCAAGTCCATCAGTTCCTCTCACAGCAATCTCCTGTAGATGGGCATTGCTAGGCATAGGCCCAGGGCTGACCTGAGTCTAGTTATTGCTTTAAGGCTGTAGCAGCTCACACCTCACCTTCTTTAGAGCCCTGGCTCCTGGATCTGTGCTCAGGGATCACCCTCTGTTTTACCTTCTTGTTAGAGAGCTGTTCTGTCATTTTCTACTTGCTCACTTCCTCCTCCCAGCCAGCATCTCAGTTGGATCTGACACGCTCCATCTGCAAATATCCCAATCCAGCCTCCCCAGAGCGGCCACATAAACACTCACAGCTCCAGCCAGGGAAAAGGCAAAATCCCTCCTGCAGATGGATTCCACAAGAGCCTTTCACCAGGCTCTCATGCCCCAAACTCTGGCCAGATGGCCTCACCACACGGTGTCCCACCACATTTTGTACGTAGCAAAGGTGCCAATTATCTCTTCCTTCCCTGCTCTGAAATCACCGCTCTCTCCACAACACACTCTTTCAGTTGTCCTGCTTTCCACATTCCAGGTTGGCAATTAGAATCTGCAACCTCTGAGCTTCTCCGCAAACTGATGAGCTGCTAAAAATACAGCCCCTACAGGCACTCATTCAATTTCTATTTCTGTATTTTTTTTTTTTTTTACTTTTTTTTAACCAATTTGGGATGAACAAAGCACTTCAACAAAGGGAAGGAGAAAACGCTGTGATTGTGAAGATGGATTGCTGCCACTTACTTTGTTCATTTTAATTACAGAAAGTCATCACTTAGTGGGAAGCCTCAGGATAGGAAAAGGGAGCACAAAGAAGTTACCATATCCCACCTCCTTATTTCACTATGCTTCATTTTAAAGCCTCCCTGACATCCTGGCAACAATACCTGAATTAGCACTTTCATATTTTTCAATCTTTCCATACATTACTCACCTGCTATGTCTTCAGCCTGGGAAGCCCAAATAGCCCCAGTCCTCCTGGTAAAAATCAGAGTGGACTAGCAGGAACAACCTGTTGTGGCTCGTCCAGCCACTGCCCTGGTGGCTTGGTTTTGGGTAGAGACCCGACCTCCACGTTCTCTGTGTGAGGCTCAGNAACAACCTCCTCCCAAAAAAACACACCCCCATCCCTCTATAGGAGACTAGAGAGTTTGTTTGAAGACTTCTCTTAACCAATCCTCTCATGCTACCTCCTAAACTTGCTCCAGCTAGGACATGAGATTGGAAATCAGGATCCTTCAGGAAAATTAAGAGGTTTAAGGTAGAAAAGTTCCAGCTGGTGCCTGGGTAAGGGCAAGACCCAGGACTGCCCTTTTTGCCTTTGTTATTAACTCCCTTTGCCACCTGGGGCAAATAATATTCCCGTTACTGACTCCCCAATGGCAGACTAAGGATCACTTAATTCCCCTGAAGTTATCCAGCCTGGCATCCCTGCTTGGCTAATGCCAGGTGTTCTGAAGGAGCTGCTGCCCCCAAAGCTGGGCTGTCCCAGGAGGTTGTGCTCTCGGCCAGCACAGGCAGGAGTGGAGTATTCTCCTCCCAGCTGCTGCAGCTCTCACCTGAGGCACCCATTTCACTCTACTCAGCAGTTTTGCAGAGGCTCAGGGTAGTCACTGCCCTCCCTGTCCTATAGTGACAGCTGAAAAATGACAGTGTGCCATTTTCTGAGCAGAGACCCAGGAAAACCACTGTCCTGCTGGGCGCAGAGGCTTCCCACCGGGACAGGCCATCCACTAGTGGCACTTCAGCTGCTCTTTGGGCCTTTTCTGTTTGTCTGAACCACTCAGGCTCAGCTCAGAGGATTGGGACAGCTCCTTTCACCATCAGAGCATTTATGCAGACAGCAGTTTCTGTTTCTAGGATTGTTTCTGATGCCAGCGTTCCCAAATCCATGACCTCTCCTTTACTCTGATGTGGCTGCAGCAAACTGCTTGGTTTTGGGGGACTGAAGGGGATTCTGCCCCTACTCCCTTTTGACCATGAAACATCACCATTCCTCAAATAAATTCTCTCACTTTTGTTCCCCACATCCGCCTGAAATGTTTCTGGTGGGCCAAAACAACTTCACCATCTTTGCCCAAGCTTTCAGCTCCAGCTTTGCCTTCCTAAAAGTCTGGACTTTCCCCAAAGGCATGATTTGAATCTTGCAGACCCCATTAATCTGCACCCCAGGGCTATTTGTAAACACTCTCTGATTATTGCTGTGAGTTTACAGCTTTAACATTGAGTGATTCTGGTTTTCACTCCAGGATTTCTCTGCCCATTTTCTGCATAGTTGAGGCTGTGTTTAGATAGTCTCTTCTCACACACCAATTGCCACCTTGTTCTAAGTTTGAGGTAGATTTTTCCCTGTGTAGTTTTGTCTCCAGAAAGCTGTTGCCTTTCTTTTTCCACTCAAAGGTTTACAGGCATTAACTGGGTGCCTTTCCCCCTCCACAGCCTGGGGATTGCATTTCCATTTGCTCCACTGCTTATGGCATCACTGTGAGCTTCCCCTCAGCCACTAGCTGGTCCTTATATTGGTTTTTTTCCACATTCCTCTCTAATATTTTATATATACTCTGAACATTTTGTTCACAATGCACGCTCTTGTTAACCCCTTTTTTTGGATTATGTTCAATAGCTAAGACTTTGACTTCTATTGTTGCTATTTGCCTTAGAATATTTACAGAATTTCTTACAAGTTTGTTTTTCCTTTCCTCTTGTTTGCATTGACCTTCATAAGTAATTTTTTAAAAATAATTCCACTCATTTTTCCTTCTTTTTTTCATGCACAGGTAGCATTAGATTTGGATGAGTCAGAATTTCTATTTCTAACAGAGCTCTTGTAATTTTGTTTCAAAGACAATCTGATTCCTGAAGATATGCCAAAGTTTTGAAACTCCTTACAAAATAACTTGAGCAAGTTTTTAAACAACCCAAGTGATTTGTTTGGAAAACATTGAAAGTAAATTCACCTTGGAGGCAAACCAAAACATAAAAATTGTCACCATCATGAGAGTTTATCCACTTGGTTGTTAAAAATAATACCAAGAATGATAGAGCTCTAAATTTTGAAATAATGTTGTTAGGAATGAAGGTTGTGGAGAAGAGGTGACTGTGACAGGATCCAGCAAGATAGCACTGCAGGAAGTTGAGAAACACTCAGTGTGGGCAAACAGAGGATTGTAACTAAGTAATAAGTATGTTTGCTGTTTCAACAGCAATAATTTTCGAAAGTTGAGAAAGATTTACAAGCAAAGTTGATTAGAAAAAAAATTGTAGGCAGAGAAAATGCTGATTGCAAATTGGTGACTCTGCAAGGAGAGTTTATTAGAAAGTCAAAACCTAAACACTACAATTTCACAGGAAATAAGAATGCAAGTTTAGCTAGAATCCAAGCCTTGCTCTGTTTCAAAAGAAAAAAGCAATGGAAAATCTCTATTCATACACAAGGATTACATATGAAAATTCAAGGTGGGAAATGGAAAACTTGCACCCTTTGAAGTATTAGCTGAAATCCATTTTAGTCTGCTGACTTTCACATCTAATATCTGTTCTTTACTGACACAACTGCAGCACTGCCTCCACTATCCAGAGGCATCCCATCCACTGAGATGTTCCTGCTTTTCACCTGAAGGACTCCTCTGAACCTGTCCTGGTCTGAAGTGATCAGGGAGCAGTGGGAAGAAATACAAGTTGGACTCGATAATCTCAAAGGTATTTTCCAACCTGGTTAATTCTGTAGTTAATTCTGTGAAATTAACCCCTGGAAAAAGAGGTGGAAATGTGTTTGTACCCAGGGAGCAGGCCAGCCCCATGAGAACAAGGTTGTCTCTCTCTGATTTGGTGAAAATTCTCCCTGGCTGACACAGATCAGCTGAGATCCTGGAGATCTTTACCCCAGAACACCCCCCCAGACAGAGCAGTTGTAGCTATCTCACACAGCAGATGTGGGGAAAGCAGATGTGTGTCAAGCAACCACAAAATAAACACTAGGAGGAGTTAAGGGCCATTCATTCATTCATTCAGTTACTCTGTGTGATGGACCTCAGGATCTCTATCCCAGCTCTGCTGAGGGGAGGCTGTGCCAGCTTTAGCAGCTCCATGCCTCAATTTCCCTACCTGCACTAAGGAGAATACCACTGACCCCTGATAGAAAATGCTCTTTCCCAGGACTGTCCTGCAGAACTTTTTAAAGTTCTGCACAGTTTTGTCTTTTCCCTCCTACTCCTCAGAGCTGGCAGCAGCACTTTGTGTTGTTTCTCATCACTCAGAGCTATTATTAACACCCTTCTGGAGACATGAAATGCATGCACCTCTGGTAATTAGACTAAAAATCCTACTAGTGCTGATGCAGCTTTTGCTGAATATATTAGGAGTCAGGCCAGCGCTGAAAAGTTTTTTGGAACTCGATAATCACACCTGAGATCAGAATTAGAAGATTTTTTGCTGCACAGAAGGTGAGCAGGGAAAGGTGGGAGTGAGGAGCACTGTGTGAGGGCTCAGCCTGGCTCCCTGTGTGGCTGTGGCAGTCACAGATGCCCAGTGTCCCCTGGCCAGCCTGGCTCTGGCACAGCTGAGCTGCTCTGCAGGACCACGGGCATGTCCTTGCTGAGAGCAGCCTGCTGCCATGGGCAGTGCCTGCTCTGCTCACACCTACAGCTGCCTCTGCTGGGAAATAAAGTCTGAAAAGAGCCACAACCCCTCCACGGCTCCCAAAACTGTGTGTGAGCCATCCTGGCAGGTTAACTTTGCTTTCCTGACCTCTCAAATTCAGGGGAGGATGGTCAAGCCTTGTATATTTGAGGAGGGGAGACTCAGAGCTGGCTCTGCACCTCTCGTTTGTGGCCCACCCCTCTTGCCTCTCCTCAGGTGTCTCAGACATGGCTGTTGTCAGAGCTGCTGAAGCTGTGGGGTCAGGGTGGGATGTTGCAATTCGACACGAATGAACGACACTCACGCACTGAGATGTCAAAGGCAAAAAAAGGGGCAGTTTATTTACAGACCTTGATATTTATAGAATTTCAACAGTGATCATGGATTGGAGGATGACATTATCCTCTCCAACCACACTGGTCAATTTAACAGTCCATCAATTCTCTCCTCCTCCAGAAAGGAATGCAAAACAATCATTATTTACATGAAAAGTGCATGAGGAACTCCACCACAGAATGTAAGCATCAGAAGGCTGAAAAGAACTTTAGAAGAACAGGGCAACAGTGGGATTCAGACAGTGGGACTGAGCTGCTGGGAGGGACACCCCATGTCCCTTGCTCACAGCTCTGCATCCCTTTTCTTGCATCCTACTCCCATACAGGTCTGGGTGTTGGAAGTGAGGAACAGGAGTGCAGGGAGAAACACTTAGGGAGGAAAGCACGGGAAGTGGCTGTGGTGATCCCCCTTTTCCTGTGGCCACCCATCAGAGCATCATGGGGGTGCCAGTGAGGGATGCTTTGGGGATCTCTGAATGCTCCCCCTTCCCCCCCAGCCCCACTGCAGCACCACACCATACCGAGTAGGCAGGACCTGGCAGGCCAGGATCCTTGGGAGGGAGGTTGTGTGGAGGACAATGACCAATGACCTCTGAAAGTGAAGAGCAGCACTTCATTGCTTTTCAGTCCTTCTGCTGATGCCAGTTCACAGCCTGCAGCAGAGTCCAGAATACACCTAAAAATAAAACAACACCTGGGCCCTCTGCTGCTGCAGGGAGCAGACAGGGTCTGCAATCAGTGGTCTTGGTGAGCTGGCTGTTGCAGGGCAGCAGGCAGAGGGTCAGCCCCCAGCCCTCTCCTCCTGGCACTGACTGCAAACATGTCAGGATCTCCTCCAGAGTGCCTTTCCCTGCTGCTCCAGCCTGCACGTTACCATTCTGGTGTGGAATGACACATAGAGAAGAGGAAGGTCGTGTTATTCCTGGGAGAATGATGTTTTTCTCAGTGGCAGGGCATTTCTGGTGCCTCCTGGGTGAATGTGCTGTTGGGGCAGTGTCACACAAAGAGCAAAGCAGTCAGACTCCAGAGTGCCATGCTGGCAGGATGGGATACACCTCCCACCCCCAGGGAGTGGGGAGGGACCGGGACATGTGCTCTGACTGACACCTCAGACAAGGGACCCCCAAATTTGGGGTCATGATGCTGAGTGCTGCAAGACACTCCATGAGGGTTTCCCTCATGCCCTGTCTGTCATGTCAGGGCTCAGAGGCAGGAATCAGGTGGGAAACCACCTTGAGTGGAAACATCAGCATTAGCAAGGACTTAGTGATTGTGGGGCTGAGTGAGAAAGGGAGATCAGGGAGACTTCTTTGTACCAAAAAACCTCTTTGTGGCAATAGCAGTGAGCAGAATAATCTCTGAAAATGGGAGACAGGGGGAAGGGGAGAAGGAGGAAAGAGGAGAAAGGAAGAAATGGAGAAAGAGAGAAGGGGAGAGGAGGGGAAGGAGAGAAAGAGAGGAGAAAGGGAAATCTATCCAAAGTCAATAGGATTTTTTTTTTCCATCTGCGGTGGGTCACTATGTACATCAAAGCAAACAAACAGTGTCCACAGAATTTATACTGAGGAAATCAATTTCTTGGAAACCAAGACTGAACTAAACAATGATGTAGCAGGTTGATGAGCTACCTAGACACTACTAGACTGAGAGTCTGTTTGAGGCTATATTTTTACAAGTGCATGTGAAATCAGATTTCTAAGGCCTCTGAGTTATCGTTTGCTAAAACGTCCATGTGAAAGGGAATAAAATATTTTGATTCAAAGGACCACATAATAGTTGGGAGAAGGGAAATGCAAAGGTTGTCTGATCTGCTACTGCAATTCTGATAAAAAATTCTGTGCTGGGTGATTCAGAAGAAGGTTTAACATACCTGCTCATCAGCTCTGATCTAACACATCTAATTGTGCATTTCTTCCCATGGGAGGTCATTTTTGCTTAACCCTGTCTGATAATTAGATCATGTTGTACAGATTTATTCATTATAAATTTCAACCTGCATAATGTTTGGCTGGACACAGCTCTCAATGAGGTTGCAAACTCTTTGATTCCCCCTAAAGTATTCATTTCAGTAATATCCTGTGACAATAAATTCCACAGGTTCAGCTTATCACATACATGGAAGGTTTTCCCTTGCTGCCTATAATATCTATACCTTGTCACCCTCGTTTCCTTCTGCTGTGTGAAATCCTGCCAGGTTTTTGGGGGCTGGATTTCTCCAGAGGAGAGTGTTTTTATAGGCTAAGATGATCACTTCCTTCACAGTACCCACCCATCATTAGGGGCTCCTCTTTCAGAGGAAGCATCCCATGAGAAGACTGCAGGGAGCTTGTTCTTTGCACACACTGAGTAGTAAATGTGTTGTTCATCACAGCTGGGAAATGGGTGAGAACACAAAAATAGATGGAGAAGCTCAAACGCAAGGAGAATGTGACGTCACTGTGGAAGCCAGGATGAAATGACGCTGTTAAAGATCACAACAACATATTTCTTCCCTTTTATGCTGTTCTACAGAGAACAACCCAATTGGTGAAAGAAAGACAAACCTCTTCAATCACATTGGTCAAACCAGAGGACATCAAGAAGAAGTCCCTCCTAGGGAAAGGAATGTAAACAAAGGTTGCAGTTACAAAAACATGTCTCTTGTTGACAGAAAACTCTCTGGAAAAGAGCTTCAGAAACACCAAAACATCTCAGGCACGAACCAGGGCTACAGTGAAAGGATGGAGCTCATCTGTTCAGGTCCCTGTCAGTCACATCATGGGTGACAAAGCAATGTTTAGCCTGATTTCAGCCAATATGCAGCAATGTTTGTAATAGCCAGCTGTCAGAGGAGCAGAGAGACAGACAGGAAAACAGGAGGGAGACACAGGAGGAGGAGGAAGGAAGCAGGAGAAGCAGACCAAGCTGGTGGTGAACTCTGGGCTAAATCATCCTCCCTGAGCTACTTGCATTCCCATTGGCACAGAAATGCATGAGAACATCCCAGCTCAGGAATTCCAGCCCCTGGAGACCCCACAGCTCAGTGACACTCAAACACACCTCAGAGCAAAGATGGGAAGAGCAGATGGTGCAGCCCTTGGCTCTAGGCAGGAATGCTGTCACAAAGCATGGAAAGGCTTGAGGAGCTGTAGAAAATACATGAAGGGAATGCCATGATGAGCACCAGCAGCTGCCTCTGCTGCTGAGGGCTCTTCCTTCAGATATGCTCAAGCTGATTCCCTCTGCTGCACACCCCTGACCTGACCCCCTTCCAGGAGCACTCTGCCTCTTCCTCAGTCACTTTCAAGCCCAGTGCTTTAGGCTCAAATGCTTCATCTCTGCTCCAGCTTTCCCCTACCTTCCCTGGTAAGTACCTCTGGATCTCAGCCATTCCACACCATCTTCCATCCTCTCTGAGCTCCAGCACTGAGCTCCAGCAGATCCAACTGACATCCCTGCTGCCTCTGGACTTTCAGAGTAAATCCAGTCTCTGCCTTGCCCCTGTCCAATCCACACTCTGGAACAGGCAGTCACTGCTTTCCCCATCAGCAACCTCCCTGCTACACACTTTTCTCTTCGTTTCCTCCTCCCCTCAGGATATTGATGCTGGATGAAGTTTCCCATTAAATCAGCCACTCTTGCAGAAAGGGGGACTGACATGATTAATGCCATTCAGGGAGTTAGGCAGAAGTGCAGCCAGGGAACAGGAGACAAGCACATTCCCAGCAGCCACCCATTAGCATTTGCCCCAAAAGTGGCAGCACAGCACAGGATGGACACATTTTTTCCAGCTCTGTCTTGTGCTGGATGCAAACTTTTATAGGGCTGAGAAGGAAGAGAAGCCTCCTTCTCTCTGTTTCATTTCTCATTTAACCAAACAGTGCTGCCTTGGGCCCAGGTAAAAAGGAAGAAGTGATCCTCCCAAGCCTGTCTTGGTGGAAGTGTTAAATCCACAATTCAAGCTTTAGACTGGGCTCAAGGGAGGTCAGATTTATTTCTGGTCTTTTTAGGTTTTAGCAGCTTTATGTTTCCTCTCTCTGCACCCTGTTCCCTCCTGCTCTCTGCCGTTTGCAGCAGGTCCTTTGTGAGCAGCTCTACTGACAAACCCATTCCCAGAGATTTTCCTCACGAACTTGGAAAAGCCCAAGAGAGGCTATCCCCTTATCCTAACTCCAAACTTCCATCACTTGGGACAAAGGGCTTGGATGGCAGCCCCCAGCTAACACTCAGCTGAGTGAAGCTCCCCTTGTAGTCAAGAGAGGAAAAAATTCTCTCTGTGTTATGAAAAGCAGGGATTTGGCTTCTGTGAGCTGGAGGAGTCTGTTTCCCTCAGCTGAGGAGGTTATGGTGATTGACTTTTGGCCCTTGCAAACTTCCCCCACCACTAGCACACTGTGATCAAGATCCTAGATCTTCCCATAACTGTTTGCTCTAAGCACCCTGAATATTTAAATAAGCAAATCAATGAATAAGTAACTAAAAAAAAAA
>VWYO01004992.1:19721-38323 GCA_013400275.1 Rhadina sibilatrix | reverse complement strand
TTTTTTTTGTTTTGTTTTGTTTTGTTTTTTTAAGAATTGACATAGTTTTTAAGTTCTCTCCTAATTTTTCCTCAGATTTAAGCAAGTCCTCTTATGGCATTCCCAATAATGGAAAAATAAGCTGAAATGCCAAAATGGCCACAAAGGACAAAAAAAACTCCACAGAAATATTTCTATTGTTGCCCTAACCAGAGTGTAGCTTTGTAAAAACTCAAGTTTCTGTCTGGATATTTTCCCTGGGACATGCAGACCTTTTTCAAGCAGATCCATGTCATGCTGTTTCTTCTGGTAATTTTGTAGGACATGAACACTGATATTAAGCGTAAAGTAACTCTATTTTGCACCTTCCTCTGATTTCCTTTTCCCTCTTTGATGTTCACCTCCTACTAGAACATTTTCCCTACCATTCTTGGGTTGAATGCGACCTGATTCACAGCTCATGCCAATTACTGTGACATTGTCAGAACAAAACCAGTTTACACCACCTGAGCAATATGATTATTTAGCAGTGGTATCAGTCCTCTGCTTCCTCCTTCAAGATCTCTGCCACAGGCTTTGAAGGAAAGCTGACTCCTTTCCTCTCCCTCAGAACAAAAGCATAAAGCAACTTCATTAACTCCTATATTAGTTAAAAATCTAGCAAAATTGTATTAGAAAAAAAAAAAAAGGAAAAAAAAATCGTATCATAGCTGAAAATTTGTAGATTTCCTTTATTTTATTCATGGTTCTAAAGATGGGAACCATATTTCTTCTGGACCACATCCTCTCAGTGGACATTCCTCAGGGGTAAAACCATTTTATCAGGGCTTCCCACCCTGGCTGTGCTTCCCTGCACTGCAGCTCCATTTCCTACCCCAGACCCAGGGAGGGAACTGCCTTGAGGGCTGGGCTGACCACACTTTATAAAGAAGAAATCTTTATAAACCGATTGACTTGAGTCCCTCCACAGAACTGCAGTGACACATCTAGAGGAGGAGCAGTGTGGAAAAAGGGAACAAGTGGCTGGAGAAGAGTGAGGTGCTCTTAATCTGCCTTTGCTGCCAGGAAAATTGTAATGCAGAGCCATCCTTTCCTTGTCTTTCTTCCTTCTTGTTCACCTCTGGGCAAGGACTGTGTTTATAAAAACATAAATAATTGGCATATGTTAGAAACATAAACAAAACCAAAAATAACAATTAGGGGAAATGAGAGGGTGGATTAGAATTTTTTGCCTAGATCTGCTCTCATTCTGGATTCAGCAGCAGGCTTGGGGATCTGGCTTCAGTTTTCTTTGTGCATTTGTTTGTTCAGCCTTTTTTATGTGTTTTGTTTCATTTCACCTAATAAATACAGACATGGATATGAATGATGTGAATCTCCACAAATTTCAGGATATAACTTTGGCCATTTGATCCAAAATCCATCTGAACTTGAACCCAAGTAAAATAATTTTTCCCTTGTAATAACTATGTTAAAAACATAAAAAAAAAAACCACCCAAGCTCCAATTCATAGTGCTGCTCTTCTACCTTTTTAAAATACAAGGCTGTAAATTCATCTGATTTGAGGCCTAATGTGTGACGAGATTCACACACAGTGATAATATCTTCTATTAGAGCAACGGATATTGTTAGAAAGAACTTCAGCACTCTTCATTTTCTTCAAGACTCTCACCATTCTATGCAACATCTTTGGCATACACACAATCCCAGGGTCTCTCAACCCCCAGTGGGTCTTACAGGCACAAATCCATTATCACAGTATCCCAAACACAGGGAAAAAAAATTATCAGGGGTAGCAGGGAAGGAGGTTTTTTATTTGTCTTTCTGTTATGGACTTCAAATTGAATCTGTCAGACAATATCCAGATTATCTGCTCAGCATGAAAACAAAGAATTTTTTTTTTTTTTCTTTTTTGATGAAAGCTGAGGTGTGTACTAATGTCTTGAGGGCTGAGAGTGTTTCAGACATCTATTACCATAAATTAGCCCTAAAATATTGGAAGCTGGCAGCCCTGCAGTTCTCTGATCTCCCTCCCCCAGTCTGCAGAACAAACACAGATGTGGACACTTTGTGCTCCTCTCGGCCTGGGTCGGTTGGTGCTGGTGGATGTCTTGGTGTGATATCTCAAGAGGAGGCTTCTCTTGTTTGTTTGTACATTGATCTGTGCCTGAGTGAGAATTAACTCAAACACCACCTTCTTATCAAGTGAAAATGTTGAAGTCTGACTTTCTGATACAATATTCTGAGTGGGAGCTTTGGCCGTGTGGGGCATGGTGGGCAGTGAGGAGGGTGTGTCCATCCTGAAGCTTGAGCCCTTCAGTGGAAGGCATCCACTTGTCCTTGGGGATTTCAGCCACACACTCTTCCACTACCCCAGGCTGCTCCCAGCCCCATCCAGCCTGGCCTTGGACATTTCCAGGGATCCAGGGGCAACCACAGCTCCTCTGAGCACCTTGTGCCAGGGCCTTCTCACCCGCACAGGGAAGAGTTTACAGTTTAAACCCAGACTGAGAAACGTGGCAGCACTTTACATCCATGTTATACTCACTTTTTCCTGCTGTAAAGGCCTTATGAGAGGAGAGGACAGGCACCAGCCATTGTGCCTAATGGTCCTGAATGTTTGTGTGCCAGCAGCCAGCCTGGATAATCCTCCACACCACTGGGAACCATGCATTAAAGGTCCATTGCCATCCTCTCCTCTGTGTGGGCACCCTCAGAGCTCTCCAGGCCCTGTCACCCATCAGGATGTATTATATCTGTACTCACTAATTTCACAGCCCGTAAATTACAGGCATACCCTGCATATCTTCATCTCATTAGAGAAGGTTAATTTAAGCAGACAATCAACAAAAATACAGAAAACTAGTTTGGAAAGAGGATTTTGCCGTGTCTCTGACAGACAATGAATTCACAACCCCAACATCTGCCACCACTAGAGAGAAAATGCTGGAGGAAAAAAAAAGGGAAAAAAAAAGAAAGGAGCTCATTGCTATTTCCTCTGATGAATGGTGAATTTCCAATTAGCACTTTAATTACTCAAGCCAGACTTTCAGCTGGTTTGATGATCACAAGAAATTCCATAAGCAACAAGTCATTTTGGTTTGTCAACATGTGCTGGAGTAATGCAGAAGGCACTTACAGGGTTTGGCCTGTGAGACTGTTTCTCTTCTGGAAAAATCCTACAGCATTAAATGTTCTCAGGTATTTATTTATAGTTATACATGCTTTTGATATAGTCTATATAATTTTACACTTTTGTACAGCCCAAGAAAAACTTACAAGACTATTGTACCTGAGGCCTTTGGTGTAAATGATTTATTGTAAATGTAACTAGGTTTATTTTCTGGCAGATCCTACAGCAAATCCATCAATAGGACCCCAAACATCTGAACCTGTATCACTTCCCTGAGCAAATCCTTCAGCAAATCCACCCCATATCATTTCAGACACCTTTGTGTGTCCTTCACCTGAGCTAATCCTACAGCAAACCTGTCCTTGGGGACTGATGGATGGGCTCCTCCCTGCAGAAGGTCTGGTGGTGATAACTTTGCCATCTTTCTGTTTGTACAACCAAAAAAAACAAAAAAGAGCAGGGCATTTTTTTAAGCTCCTGTGCAGTGTTAGGAAATTCTGTGTCCTCTGGGGAAGGAGAAGGAGCAGGGATGACACAGGCTGCTCCTGCAGTTCCAGGCACTGTCTTGGACACCTCATGCTTGCTTTGAGGGGAAAAGGCAGCAGGTGGAAAGGTGTGCTCAGCTTTGAGCCCACAGCTTGGTGCTAAAGATCCACAAACCCATCAATGAACTGACATCAGCAAAGATCAATCAAATCTTACAAGTACTCAGAAAGGTCTTAGTCTTAGCTTTAAGACTTAAAATGGTTGATCTGTGGCTTTGGATTATTCCAATCCCTTGATTTGAACAGATCTGGAAATGATCAAGATCAGGATGGGCCCTTTGGGCCCTTGTAGAGCATTGTTCTTCATTTTTATTGTCTGCCCACTTCAGTTATTTTTTTCTCCCACTTTGGTTAGCTGGTGTTGGGGTTCTTCCTTGGTGAAGACTTCCTTTTCCCTCCATTTTTATGTGATTTCTCATCCTCTCTGGATGTCCATCATAGAGCAGCCTTCTGTGGTGTACAGCTACCTGCACATCCTTGGTGTATATCCATCATCTCTGAAAACACCTTCTCTCCCTAGCAGTAATAATAAAATATCAGCACCAAATCTGTTTACTTGAGAAAAAAATTACATGTGGGGGGCAATCATTTATTCAGAGCAAAGAAAACCAAAACAACCAAGGCAGCAGTGCCCGTTTCATTAAGTGGACAAATGAGAGGTTTTTAAGTTCTTGGCAGTCTGATGGATAAAGGTGCCTTGTCAGAAGGTCCCTCTAGATTGAGTTGCAAACAAAAGAGAGGAAAAGCTTGGGAAGAAAAGCAGATTTGTGGTGACAGAATGAGCAGATCTGACTCGGAGCTCTGGTTGCTGTGGTGCTGCTATCCAAGGTGGTGCCAAGTGTGTGCCCAGACACCAATATGGTATGGACACTGGGCCTCTTCCCTTTTCATTTTCAGAGTGATCTTGTCAAGTCAATCCTTCACTGCAGCTTTTCGTCTTGCTTCCCACTCCTGCATTCCATCCTTTCATCCTCAGTGAGGCTGGCCAGACTCATTCCCTTCTTGCAGTATATTTATGCATTTATGTTATTTTTCCCTTGGAGGCCCAAAGGTGGTCATGGCTGTGTCTCTTAGAGAAGCTCCTCAAGCACTAGGAGCAGAGCTGTGTAAATCCCACAGGGAAACACATCATGCCCAGTGAAATGAGAAAAAACAAAACATATATATATATATAAAAATTATCTCCATCTCTCCTTTCTCCTTTCTGCCCCTGAAGCCTCACATCCTCTACATCCTGTTTTTCCCTTTCTCCTTGCAATTCCAGCCCTTGCCTCATCCCTCTCCAACTCACAACAGTCTGGTAGAATTTCACCAATACAGGCAAGTGGAACACTTCACTTCCAATCCCTGAACAAGGCCCGGGCACAGGAGAGTTTATTATATCATAAATTAGAACATGAAAAGCTAATACATTTTATACATTTGTCAGAGAGGGAGAGAGAGAGGAGGAAAAGCCTTTGCTGCCAGGTTCCTCATAGCAAATCTGTCATGCTGGAGAGAGGCTGCTGGAATGGAAGTGTTTACAGACAGACAGAGAGAGAGCCCTGCTGCAGAATAGCAAAGCTCCTGCTGGATGCTCCAGGGCTGTGGCAGGAACCAGGATAGAGTTCTCAAGCCAAACCACACACAGCCCATCACAAGTACCTCAGCTCTTCTCGTGAGGGGATAAAATGATGCCCAGCAGAGCCATGGAGAAGCTCTGTGGCTGCTGGGGGCTTTGGGTGGCTGAGGAATCACGAGGTGCTTCTGGTGTTTATATTGTGCATCTGAATTTACCTGGTGCTGCTTTACAGAAAAAAAAGGGTAAAATGTATCCAGAGATGGGCAACAGAGCTGGGAAAGGGGCTGGAGCACCTGGAGAGGCTGAGGGAGCTGGGAAAGGGGCTCAGCCTGGAGCAAAGGAGGCTCAGGGGGGATCTTGTGGCTCTGCACAGCTCCTGCCAGGAGGGGACAGTCGGGGAGGTTGGGCTCTGCTCCCAGGGAACAGGGACAGGAGGAGAGGGAACAGCCCCAGGCTGGGCCAGGGGAGGCTCAGGCTGGACACCAGGAGGAATTTCTTCACTGAAAGGATTTTCATTGGCATTGGCACAGGCTGCCCGGGAAAGTGGTCACCATCCCTGGAGGAGTTTAAAAGCCCTGTGCATGTGGCATTTTGGGATATGTTGATGTTAACAGCTGGACTTGCTGACCTTACAGGTCTTTTCCAACCTTAATGATTCTGATTCTAAGTCAGATCCCAGCAGACTAACAGAGAGATTTTCTGGGAAATCTGTTCTACCTGCCAGGCACACATCCCCGTGGCTTTCTTGCTCTGTGCTCATTCCAGATGGATTGTCCCATTTTAATTGAGCTTTTGCCCAGTCCCACTCCACCTCCAGTCCCTATGACATTGCAGTTCTGCTGCCTGGCAGATCCAGGGACGATGGGCTTCATCTCTCTCCTTCCACAATCCAAAACTCAAGGCGGGAGACCGTTTCCCAGACATCATCTCCCTTGAAATATTCAGCAAGTCAGACTTAATTAAGACAAAGAACAGCAAAAAGCATAATAATTAAAACTTAGACTTGCCTGCACAGATGAGAAAGTAAAAGGAACTCCTGCTGGCAGGAGCATGGTGCCTGAGGCTGGCTTTGCTTTATCCACAAGGATGAAGCATGGGAGATGGCAGTGGTGGTGCCTGCAAGAGTTTAGCTGAAATGACCCCCAAAAGATGTTTCTCCAGGGCTGAACTGTCCCTCAGGCAGCTGCTGAACTGGTGAGGGAAAGGCAAGAGTTGTTGCTTTGGTTATTTCAGCCTTGACCATCCCCAGGCTTCAGGGCACAGCTGGAAGCACAGCTGGAGGCAGACCTGTGAGCCTGTTGCTTTTGGAAGCATTTGTCTCTGTGGGGGTAAAGGTGCACTAAGACACAGCATTGGTAGAAGGAATGGTAGAGGAACAGCCCAGGACACCCAGTACAGTGTCCTGACATCAGCTGAGAGCAGACAAGCAAGAGGGACAGTGTAGAGTAGTTCTTCCTCTGAATGCTCTTCCAGCCCCTGAAAAGCTGCATGGCAGTGGCTCCCTGAGCTGTTGCCACCTGTGCTCCTTCCTGGGTCTTGTTTCTTTGGGTCCTGCTGTGACTGTGGGTGTCACAGCACTCACAGTTCTCAGATCTATGCCGCTGCCACCCAGGTATCTTTGCCCAAAGCCGTCCCTTTTTCACAGAAGAATTTTGCTCTCTCCACCCTTCAGACTCCCTCCTTTGCTCCTCTTCCCCAGCCCCCTTGCTCCACGTGGCAGTATGATCATTGGTAGTCCTGAAATGTGGGGCAGACCCCAAAACACAGAGCTCAGAAGAGCAGGGGGAACTATCTCCACCATGGCTCAGATCCATCTCTCTCCAGAGCTTTGCTTGGCCCCCAGTGTTCTGTCCCATCTTCCTTGCCAGGGTGGCTTTTCAAGCACTCCCAGAAGCTGCCAGACAAAACACTCCAGATTTATCCCATTCTCTTCCTCTCTCTTTTTAGAAACTTTTAATTAGTCCCCAACTCAGCACCATTATTAGTATTTGTTATTAAGTATTAAAACTGCTCACCCTCAGCTCCTTCTCCCTCTGCTTCCCTCTTCCAGCCCTTTGTTTTAATTGTTATATTTTTTCATCAGTGATCAGCCAAGCTTCCCTAATGATCTAGGCTCATTTAAAGGGTTTATAACTCCGGCACAAAACTCCAATAAAAAAGCGGCAGCCTTGCTGGGAACCTCCTGGGGCTACTCAGCAGCCAGGAACACAAACTCATTTAACACTTGCCTGTTCTCCCCTTTTCTTAGTCACCATCACCCATTCTGTCAAAATATCTTCCTCTGCACACACAGAAACCCTTCATTTTTCCTTTTCCGCATCTTTCCCTCTCAATTCTTTTTCCCCATGGATCAAGACAGGAGAACTGGAAAAATCCTTGATTAGGCATGTGGTACAGTTAACAGCAAACAGGCCAAACCCACTGTTCCTCCCAGCCTTTTCCCTGCCGGTGCTGGATCCCTGGCCCCTCTCAAGAGGAAAAATATGAAGAGCTGTAGTGAGGCTGAGGACAGAAATGATCTGGCTTTATTTCTCCTGAAGTATATTTACCAGTTGGAAGTTACCCCTCTAGAGAGCTTAAAAGCCTCTTTTACAAATCTGCAAGTTGGCACTGCCTTTCCTTCCTTGCTCCTCTCCCTTTGCAAGAGGTGTAGATTTACACACCATAGACAAAGGGTTGCTTGGCAAACTCTCAGAGTCTTGGCCCAGCTTCCCATCGAGTACAGATGTTGCTTCCAAACCTGTCTTTAGCCTTGTGCACAGCCAGCAGGAAATTTGTGGGGATCCAGGCAGGAGGAGGAGGAGTGCAAGCTGTTCTCCAGCAACAGAGACTATGACCTAGACTCAGGTAGGTTCTAATGTGACCTACTGGGCTCCTTGCCCATTGGCCTTGGACACTGGGCAACTAGCCAGGCTGAGGGGCAAGCCAGGAGAGCACACCTTTCCTACAGTGACATCCTTGCACCAAGCTTTGGGAGGGAAGCCTGACAAAAGCTATTCCATCTCTCTGTTTACACACAAAACCTTTCTGAAATGAGGAGGAAAGAAGGGAGTGTGAGTTGTAGGAAGGAAATGAGTAGAGAAAGGCATAGGGTGCATTTATGCCACCTGCCTTTAGCCATCTGCCATGTGGGTACTTCCATCTGAGCTGCCACTCTGGGCGTCTCCCTGCAAATGCCACAGGGAAAAGAAACACTTTTAACACGCTGTTTCCCCTACCCTTGTAAACCACCTTGTAATATTGACCTTTTTACACTGAAATGACACTCAGTTCTTCCAGCTTATGTACTTCACAAAGCCATCCATTTCAAAATTTCACTGCAAGCAATGCCATTAAATGGTCTTGCTTTGAAGTCACTATTGCTCCCAGGACAGCCTCACACCTGCAATGACCATGGGAGTCACAATTGCATTGACACACTTTACAAGCAGCCTTTTGTTCTCACTTGAAAGGAGCTCAGCTGAAAGGCCCAGCAATGTGTTCAGTCATCTTCAAAAAGCTGGAATCATTTGGTGGGAATAAACAGTCAAAGCTCCTCAGTCAGTCATTTGAAAAGGACAGCTTCCCAAGGAACATCAGCACTGTCCTCCCTTGTCTAGCTGCTGGGCTCCTCTGGAAGATGATTCCTGGAGCTGGTTGAGCTGCTTTGACACATATTTATCATCAGCAGTTTGAGTTTTGGAGAGAGAGAGAAATAGCAAAAGGAAACAAATCAACCCATTGAAATATTTCACAAAAGGTAGGGAAAATAATCATAAGGGTTTGGGGTATTCAATAGTACTGGATTTTCAACTTGGGCTGAAAGTGCAGCACACTAAGTAGGGTCTGTGGGGGATGCCTGCAATTAGAGACCTGCTTAGTGATACAGAGCTGTCTTCTCCTTGTTTCCAGCTGCTACATTTAATTAAAAGAAAGCTAAACAATCCATTACATTAAATTACTTTCTTCACATTACTTTTCCACATAGACAACTGAAATGGTTGCCACAGGGATGTTATCTGACCGCAGGCTGGAAAGGAGATAAACCATTCTCAAAATTATTCTGTTGCTTGAAATATCACCCTAAAGACCTGGTCAGGAGCCATTCCTGACTGTGTGAGGGCCCACGAATCTGGTGAGGATCCACCAGGAATGTGAGGGGCATTAATGGACTGTAATCCCAGCCTAATCTTGCTTACTCCTGCAGAATGCCACAAGATGATGGGGATGCCAAATCACTCTAATGTTGTGGCAAACAAAAGGGCTTCTTTCATGTTTCCTCTCTATACTCTCTGTCACCTTCACCACTGAATCTGCATAAACAAATCAAATCAAATCAATAAATAAATCAATAAATCAATAAATAAATAAATAAATAAATAAAATAAAATCATGCCATGAGTTAGGCTCTACCTCAACTGCTTCTTCAGAGTTTCTAATCAGAACCAAACAGTCCATACACCCTGTTTCACCATCTAACTTAAATAGTCCTTTGATATTAGAAGTCAGGTATGCCACGGATATCTTGAAATATCTTCTGGAAACAGAATTTGTAGGAAAACTCTTTGTCCCTGTGGGCATTTTGCTTTCCTTTCAATTCTTGTTCAAAGAAGGATAAAAAAGGTTTGGAATCTTCCTCAGTAACCCATTAGGCCACAGAGCAGACTTTGCCTCCTGGAGAGGAATTCCCTGGGAACACAGCCCCAGTCCAGACTGTAGCAGGGAAGGAGGTGCTCGTTAAAGCCCTGCTCTGACAGCCTCTGTGTGCTGCCACCAAGCCCCTACCTCACCACTCTGCCATTTTAAAAAGATTCAGGTCTTAAAGCAGATCCCAAGCACAACCAGCTTGAGGCAAAACCAACCTGGACTGGCTTCAGCAAGAGAACTGAACAAAAACAGCATCCTGGCTTGACTCTGCTGCCTTTGTCACAGCTCTGTCCTTATTTTCTGCACTCCACACCACTTTCCCTCTGAGATAATTGTTGCCAAGTGGCTATTTGGAACATGGTTGAGTGCAGATTGTTAAAGGAGAGACAGGCTTCTGCTTCTGTCTTGCTGACTATTTTTGCTTCATTCCCCATCTCAGACAAAAACATTCTGAGGGTTTCTGTTTACTGTTTGTGCATAATGTGTTATAGTAGGAAATGGTCTCTTCCTCCCTCATTTTACAGCGTTTGCACCTCATCCTGGGGTGAACTCCCAGCAGCAGCACAGACCTTTATGACCACAGAGCTCCAGCACTAAGACTCTCTCCCTGAGCCAGCCTTCCAGAAGGGGAATGCCACTGGCTTTGGGTTTGGGCACACAGTGGGAAATGTGTTCAGTGGCTGGACCCAGAGTGAGAGCCTCACCCTGTCTCACATTTGCCCTGTTTGAAGCCTATGAACTGCTGGACTGGGTTTGCACTTACAAACGTCCTCTTAACCCAAGCAGCATTAGCTGAGTCCTTCAGCAGTCTCATCCAGACAAGCATCTTACTCAAATGCCTTGGGAATTATCTCATCCTCTCTCTGAACCTGAGGTCATGGGGCACACGAGACAGGAATCACAGATTTTGGTGATGGCCACGAGAGAGGAGGCTTTATGAAAGAAGAAAGAAGGAAACTCAGGCTGTGTCCACTTTATCATGGTCATAGTAAATACCAAGCTTTTGGCTTTAAAAGAAAAAACATTGCCAACTAACCACCCCCTGAGAAGCATCCTGCTTCTCTCCACTTGTGTCCGCATACAAGGAAGTTATTTCTGCAGCTTTATGGAATGAAGAAAACCACATCTCACACTGGGGCCATCTCCTTCACAAAAGACCCAGAAGCCAACACAAAAGGCCAACTACAAAAAGGTCAACTACATTAACAACTAATTTGTATTATATGTATTATATTTTTTCTCTGGCTGTCTTTAATTCTTCCCTAGCAACATAAGCTATTCACCCTCAAAGCTTTCAGCCTCTTCTGAAATTTCAGTGGTTATCTCACAGGCTGTATTCGTATCTGTAGGTTCCCATTGGCACTGGGCAAAGATGGAGTGAGAAGAATGATGTTTTTCAGGCCCTGCAGTCAGGTCCTCAATGTTCCCAGCATCTGACTCTTGCCTGCAGAGGTGTGAATCAAATTCTGGTTTCCCATGTGGTCATGCCAGATGGTTGCCTCAAAACCCATCATTTCTTTACAGCAAAACTCACTAGACACAGACAGTAACCATAAGATACGCTGGAAACTCGAATCTCGAATAACTCAGGCTGCCAACACCCATGCAAAAGATCCTTCACCCTATTCCTTTTGTCAGCTCTTCAAGAATGGTTTCTCTGCTGAAAATGTCCTGAAACATTTCGAGGCAGTGACAGATATATGTTCTTACAGTCAGCCTGCATACTCTCATTCTGAAAGATCTTGTTGTTGCTTTTGAACTTTGATTGTCAAATTACATCCAAGGATCATTTCACATGCCCCAAAAGGCAGCACTGCTCCCAAGGAATGCTTGGAAGCAGCTGTGCAGGACTGCAGATCACATCCCAGTATTATTTCATTGTCTGTGGCCCACTGCAGTGGGTTCTGGAATTTGTTTGGGGTGGAGCCTCCAACCTCATCACACCATGCCTTCTACAAAAGATTCAGGAATTCTGAGTAAGTCCCTGCCCTGGAGAAATTGTGAAGAGAGAGTTGTTCTCACTGGAGAGAACATTATTCAGTAAAGCAAATAAAAATCTCGGATGGAGACTGTGTTGAAAACAATCATATGCTTGGGAAATCTGGCTCTGTGTGTTTAGTGACCACAAGAGGTCAGGGCATCAGTTTTCCATTGCATCTTAAGAGCAACATCTCGAGGAGCCTGGAGCTAGGATACTATTTTAGCTGAGACTGTTCAGTTCAGAAATTCCATCTTTAAACATTCCTTAACAGGGGTTACCACAGGAGCAACAGCCCTTCTTTTCTTTGCACTTGAGTCTATCAGGATAATAGCCGGGTTTGTCTTTCTTTATGTTGCAGGTCTCGCTCCACAGTTTGAAGGTTTACAGAAATATTATATTTTACATTAAATGCCACAGTCAACATCTCCATTTCCTTGGCAGAAACACACTTCCGTCATTAGGAATAAATCATGCTGGTGACAAAGCTGTCCCAGGTGTGACCTCAGGTGTGTAGAGTTTCCTCCTGCAGAAGCTTTTAAGCATCAAAAGCCTCCTTTTTCTCCCTTCCAAATCCATTTCTCCAGCATGATTAAAGGTCAGCATCTATGAGACAGTAAATGCATTACACATTTCAACTCCAAATTAAGACTATTTCTGCAAAAGCAGTTCTCCATCTATGAGAGGTCTAAGTCAGGAAGGCAGAGGAAAAAGGAGCTGTATAAAATAGTAACATATTCTTTACATATATATATACATGTATATAAAACTACAGGAACTGTGTACACACTTGCCCTCTGAGAATCACTTTCTGTGGCGCCTCTTTTTACTAATGGTGGTTTTTCTAGAGAGTGTCCTGCTCAGGCACTAACTGGGCTTGACACACTTTGGTGTGTAAAAACAGACAGGCTTGCTGCCTGGGATATTAGATGATGAATTTTTCATATGCAGCCTTGTTTCACTGCAAAGTCCAGCCTCAGTCCTCTCTCTGTCTGCAGCACGTCCCCTTTTGCAGGTCCTGCTTTGTGAAATTGCATTTCTTTGTTTACTCTGCATGATGCCAAGAAATGCCTTTCTTTCCCCTCTGTTTTTCTTCCTTTAGTTTTGAAGTGAAAGTTATTAAGCTACTTCTGGCATAATACCTCTAAATGTCGAGTTCGTGAGAGGGAATTTTAACTTGGTTAATCTGACACAAATAAAAAACTATTCAAGGCTTGAGATGACTGGAAAGTTTCGTGTCATGGCTTTTTCAGGAGAAAAAGAGGGTTCTCAGAAACATTTCATTTGAACACTTGACGTTATTTATTTCCTTTAAAATGTTGGGCATGGTTTAAAGACACAGGAAAAACTGAGCTAATGGTTCTGCTTGCTGCTGGAGGGCACATGGGGCAGAGAGAAGGGCAGAGGGGATGGAGAGTGTTCTTATTGATGTGGGACAGTGGGTAACTGCTCCCACTGCGAGCTGGATCCTGCAGGCTTGCTCAGGGCTGAAATGGAAATGTCACTCTCTTAAAAGTTAAATTCCAACTGCCATCATTTCTGTGACTATTATCACCAGAGGAAAATTGGAAGGAAAGGCTCACTGTGATACAGAGACCTCGTATGTCTGAGATCATTCCTCCTTCAAAGCCATTAGATCTGAACTAAAGATGTCTCGGGATTCTCCTCACCCAAAAGCCTTTCCATTTTTTATTTGCCTGTCTGGGATCAAAAAGAATCAGAATTTGCCAGAGTTAAGCTGTGCCAGTGCTCAGAGGGGAGGTCCCAGGAAGTGTTCAGCCTGTGGATAAAATTCCATGTCCAGGGAGACAACTCTCTGGAGGTTTGAGGACCATTTTCAGAACTATGCTGTGAACTGGTGGAGTCTCAGCATCTTTTCCTCCTTGAAGGAGTGAGTGGGGTGTGTGTTTGAGTGTTGCTTTCACTCCTGAGCCGTAGCTGGGATAAATGAGCTGAAGCTTCCCTCTACTTTTTGCTCCAATAGCCATGTATCAGGTTTTCCACAGCTGAGCTGAAACCCATGATTCATAATCAGTTTCATTTGTGAAATGTTCTTCTAATTGATCAGACGGAGACCAATTTCAGTGTGGGAAACTGAACCCTGAGAAAATTAATTACCCGCCAGGCTAAACCCATTTCCTTTGGCCCAAGTACAGCTTATTGTATGTTACTGAGAGATGACTGGCTGTCGAGAGAAAGGCAATGCTATAATTCTTTCTAGGACACGCTACATTGGAAGCAGATAAAGCATTGCTGGCTGAGGGCACTGCCTATGCAGAGTTGGGATGTGGCACAGGGAAAGGGGAAAAGGGACAGTAAATACATGGCAAAAGGCTCAGAGAGAGCAGAGATAAGGGAAAGGAGGAAATACACCAATTTTAAAATCCCAGATTCTCCCAGGGATTAGTCACTAAGAGTTTGCCTTTGGGGACAAGGCATTTTAACATTTCCTGTGCCTACTTGGTGCTCATTTTACATCTGTGAGATATGGAGGGATGTCACAGACCCTGGGCAAAAGACACAGGCAGAGAGGGATTTTTTTCTTCTTCTTCTTCTTTTTTTTTTTTCTGCTGTGATGCTCTAGTAATGAGGGTAGTGAACTTCGCAAGGCTCCACAGCCTCGGGGCAGGAAGGCTTAGAATAAATGCTGTTACTGAGAAGAAAGCATCAGGGAGTAAAAGTAGGCTCTCTCTCCTTTAGGCTGAGGAGGTGTGGAAGATCCAGGGGCTCACAGGTGGCTCCACAGGAATGTGAATAAGGGTGTTGCACACTGGTGCAGCCCATCCCCACTCCCAGCTTGGGAATTGCTGCTCTTGCAGCTGACTGCCATCCCCTGCTCTTTCCAAGGGCTCCTGGCATCAGGATTCCAAACTCAAAGCCCTCCAAGACAGGAGGCATCACAGATATTTTAATTAAAGCCAATTGGGTAATGAAAGTAGCAGGAGTATGTTCCCACTCTCTGAATGGATAAATTAAAGCTCCCAAGCAAAGACGGCAGACATGGAGTCTGGGAGGGGAACAGGTTTTACATGGAAATTCTAACGGCTGCCATCTTTAAGCTAATGACACCCTGCCCACACAATTCTGCCATCTTCCAGGGTAGAAAAATAACCGCAGAGGGAACATGGATCTGCTTCTTTTTAGGCTGGGGCTTCAGTAGTGAAAAACATTAGCGTTACAGGATACTCAGGCTGCAATCCCCTGACGGCAAGAGCCAGCTACTCTCCAGCTGCTCCAGGTTAATAGAAATACTTCCTTGGCTAGACCCCAGCACAAAACAAAATAGGATTTACAGCCAGAGTAAAGCTAATCAAAGAAAAAGGACAAAGGTTTATCAGCGGCCAGAACTTTTCAGAAGCAAAGAACGTACTGATGTCTGGGTCAACAACGTTCTCGTGCTTCAGAGAGCCCTGGATGCAGATTGCTTGGGGAATACCTTGCCTTGATGGAAAGTTTTAACCCCCTGACTTTTGAAAGGACACGGTCTAGGTGTATTTATTGGAAAACCTCAATTTCAAACAAAATAATCTCTGTGTTGCTGCCAGCCTTTTATCAGCCTCTGTGCGGAGGTGCTCAGGAGCTCCGTGTAAACGCGATGTACTTAAGAAACAAAGGTTGAGTGGAATGACCTCTTCAAATGCAGATGTCAGGCGTCTTTAAAGCCCTGGGGCTGAAGGATCACAAAGTTGGATTAAGGCTGCTACTCTGTTTTCCTTCTCTAGCCACCTTTTTCTTGCTCCAAGAAAGAGGATGGCATAATTGAGAGTCGGCTCAGTGAGATTCTCAGGGGAAAACACAGCTCTACAGTAATTCCTTACGGTACATTGTGGAATTTTCTTTTTAAGACAGGATGTTCCTTCCTACATACCCTGCATCAGAGACCTCTGTTCCCAAAATCTAGAGTGCTCCAGGGCTCCATCTGCCTAACAGGTCAACTGGGAAGAGGAAATACCCTTCTATGGAAGAGGGAGAGAAACCTGTGTGCAGGGAAGAGGTGCAGGAATCAACACGTAACAGAGAAAATTGAAAATAGTGCCCGCTGAATTAATGATATTGAGATAATTGCTGTTCTATTTAGGACCTCTTATTCTGGCAGCGACACAGCCAAGGTGTAATACAGCTGGAAATCAAAATGGATGGAAGCTAATCCATTGAGGTTTATGACTACTGTTAGGTTCTGATGGATCCTGATAGTCTGCTAAGCAAACACCTTGCTGCCTGCCTCTTAAACCAGAGTTCACAGCTCCTCCAATCTCTTGCAGCAGGAATACTTTTATTAACCCTCTTAGTGTGTTTGAGTCAACCCTTCTCCTGGGGGAAAAGTTAGAGCTCTCTGAAGTGAAACACCAGTTTTGAAGGGGCAAATTCCATTTACATCATGACTGTAAACCAATATTTTTACAGGCAACTAGGCAAGTACAAAACCACTCAAAAAAAATGTTGGTGAGTTAAGCCAATTTAGCGTTTTCCCACCCATCAACTAAGCTACTGTAACAGAGACTGTGTCCATTCTTATGGCTTACCTCTTGGACAAACTGCAAAGCTTATATATATTGCTTGGCTCCAGCTTCTTTTTTTCCACGCTTCTCTGCCCCTCCACTCTTCTATTTTTCCAAGGAAAAAGAAAAATAAGTAAAAAAAATTAAAAGACAAAAGCTATTTTCTAAGTACTCATTAATTTTAACACCCCGAAAAGATTGATAAAAGATCAACATGCACTTATTGAACAGAAATTCAGGAGAGCAGCAAGAGGTGAACAGTGACTCTCCTGGAGAATGGTGCTGGTCCAAGTGCAGCTCACCTGGCCATTCATTCAGCACCCACTGAGGGGGAAAGGAGATGAGATATTACTCCATTATAGTCTCGAATGTATAATTCATACAATGCCAATGAAATAATGATAAATGACTGAATTGTTCACAAAGGCCATTCTTCACACTTTAGCCCATTAAAAAAAAAAATCTTTTATTCTTCCCTTCTAAACTTTCTGTTAATGACTCCCCTCCTTGCCTTTGCTTCCCTTGCAGCCACTTGGCAGAGATGCTCTGAAGAGGCAGAAAGAGAGTTGTTGGAGAAGACACAGAGAAGTGGATATGTGGATATTGGGAACTTTTATTCAGTGAGGGTGGAGAGGCTCTGGCACAGGGTGCCCAGAGAAGCTGTGGCTGCCCGTGGATCCCTAGAAGTGTCCAAGGCCAAGTTGGAGCAACCTGGGACAGTGGAAGTTGTCCCTGCCCATGGTGGAATGAGGTGATCTTTCAAGTCCCTTCCAAAATGTTTTGTGATTCCAAATCTCCCCCTCTCTGTGTCTCCATGGACATCCCATTATATACCCCAGTATGAATGAGTGCTTGAGCCAGCTCACTTTATACACATCCCTCTGCTAGTCGATCTGGTTCAGACAACTTGTGGCCATGGTCTTCTCAAGAGATGTGTCTGCCTTTCAGTTTCCTCCCCTGATCTGTGGACAAGGAAGGGTAACAGCATATTCCAATTCAATCCTTGGTTGTTTGGTCAGTTGTTTGCTCTCTGTGAGATGACAGCAGCAGGTGACAAATACAAGGTTCTTGCACATGCACTGCAAGGGTTTTGAGTCCACAAAACCAAACCACAGCACTCTGAATCCTTGGGCTGGATAGGAAAGCTTCCATGCTCCTGGTAACTCCCCTGCTGCTCACTCACCTGGCCCTGCCTGGTGTTTTTTTATCTCTGGGAAAGGTGAGCCACAGATGAGAGACTGCTGGAAATAGGATCTGGTAAAGGAATTGCAGGTTGAAGAGCCCCAGTTCTGTTGTGAGATGGATTGGGAGTGGTGGAAGTATCAGTCATCCCTCTCTCAGAGCTGCTGTACTCAGGTGATCAAAACCAGGGGAAAAACTTGTAAAGATCATAGCACACAGATGGATGGTCAAACAGTGAGATAGACCATAAGCAAAAATAACAGTTTAAAATTGCATTTCTGTTTGTGACCTGGTTTTCCCATGTCCAGAGTGCTCAGTCCAGTGGCACATGCTGTGGGAGCAGCACTCTGGGGAATTAGTCCAGAGGCAGTCTGCACTTACAGGCCTATTTTTGCAAATTTTTCTTATGTATATTTGAAAAGGTGAGAAAGCACCAACCGAGGATGTTTTCTAAAGGTCGAACCTTTCTTTTTGCAGGAGCTTTCCCGCTCTGCTTGCCTTTATTTCTCGGTGCTCCCTAAGGATGGATTGAAACTCCACAGTTCTGAGCACATCCTTTGTCCTGCTTAATCATTGTTAACAGCCAAAAAGATGAGATAATGGCGACCCATCTTGGGGACTCCAAGATCCTGATTGTTCAGAAAGGTCATAGAAAAGCCATGTTTCTAATCTTTGCAAAAGAAGAGATTAGCAGGCAGCCTTGCTGAGATGTTTAGGGGGGTGGGAAAGGAAAAGAAGAAGAAAGGTGTTAGAAAGCTCTTTGGGTTTGACTTGGATACAAGGACTAGGGACTATGAAACAAAGCCATGCCACCGCAAAAGAAGAAGTGTAAAAAAAAAAATATTCCTCTGCAAAATACACAGGCACCATGAGGAGCAACTGGGAAAAAGTGTGAAACGACACTTGGGGAAAGAATATTCGGTGTAAGATAAGTCAGGGTGCTCTTTATTCCTCCAGCATTTGAGGTTGCTGGCCTTCACCTCTGATTCCTACAGGAGACTGGCACTGGAGCTGTTGTGGCTGAAAATAGGAATGGGACAGATGGTGTTGCTTCGCGTATTTTTCTCTGGCCCAGCCTGGTGTTCAGCTTGGACTCCC
>VWYO01004992.1:0-19544 GCA_013400275.1 Rhadina sibilatrix | reverse complement strand
TGCAAACCCACAAGATGGAAAGACTGGATTGGATTTGTCCCCCATTATATGCTATATAAATTAAAGCAACAGACAAAACTCCAGAAGTTCTCCAGGACACCCATGACAGGCAATTCCACCCATAATAAAATAAGAGGCCAATGAAGAGGGAAGAGATGCTTTAGCTCTAGAGGAGCTCATCTATCTTTGGTTAAAGAAAAAGAAAACCAAACAACATGAATTCAGAATGGAGAGCTAATCCCACCTCTCCTGGGTCAGTAAAATCCCATCCAGGAGCCTCTGAGAAGTCTTTTATGGCTGGAGCAGATTCTGGGAGCACACAGGGTTCCTGCCCCATGCTCTCATCCCATATTATATGTCATGGAAGGACTGGAAAATGCAGAAGCAGAGCTAAACATGAAAGGCGGTGCCAGACAGCACATGATCACCTTGTTCAGCTCCATTTTGTCTGCATTTCATCCAAATGATTAAGGAATATCTTAGGGATTGTGATTCCTCTCCCAGTTTTGAGGATGTTCTGGCAGCAGATAAGAGAAGCATTCGGGGCCAAAGACTTAAAAAATTCAGGCCCAGATTTCAGGCTTCTGAGGTTTGAAGTTATTTTATGCTGGAAGTTTGGCTTGGAAACATCTTTAGTAGTTGCTAGAATCAGACAGAATCTCCAAAGATTTGGAAGTATTCCTAGTGCAAGATATTACCAATTTCCATATTTTTGTTGCTCTTGATATTTTTGACACCCAGGAAGAAACGATCTTCATTTAAATGAGATGAGAAAAGTATCTCCTGCAAATTATGCCATTTCTTTTCCACATTATGTTTTTTCTGCATTTTCTGGCAGCACTGTTGCAAAACCAATAGCAAACGGTCAAGTGGAACTGCAAAGACAATAACTTTAATGGAAAGAAATTGGGAACTGGGAGATGACACATATTGCATTAGGGGGGAAAAAAAGTGAAATAATATTTAATTTCCTTCGTCATAAATAATATGTCCGCCCACATTACAAACATATCAAATATGACAGGAAAAATAGGCAGTGACATGAGAAAATATCATTATTTCTTCATTAAATGTTTCATACATTTATAAGGGGGGGGGGGAGAAATTAAAAAAGCACCCTGACAAGCAAAAATATAACAGCTAAAGGGCCATCAAAGAAATGAATTACGACTCTAGAAATGTGCAGATGTGGAAACCAAAAGGAAAAAATATGTCATAGGCAAAACTTTGACTGTTGTTAAAACCCAGTTCCTTTCCAGACAGAAAGTGGGGCTTTTTTGGGGGGCTCTGGACACTGGACAGCCCTTGACACAGACTGAGTGATCCCATCAGGGCTGGTTTTGAGGTAAAAGGAAGAGATCTGCTCTGCCAAGTATTTTTGTGTAGTGGTGGTTGGCCAAAGAGGGTTTGTGCACAATACCTTGCAGAGTTCATCGGGCTGAACACAAAACTGGAGGCACTGGAAGTTTGATGTTGATTTTGCAGGAAGCTGCTGGAAATTTGGGAAGGTCATAGAGGTTGTGGGTGTAAATTTACATGTAGCGTTAGGACCCAGCAGGGGAATGTCAGGAGCCTTGCAGGTCCAGCTGAGCTGCTCTATTTGCAAAACAGATTTACATTTCATGAGTGTCACTTAATCATCTTTCTGGATTTCATTTTCTTGTGCACACTATTGCCCACCCTCTGTGGATCCCAAAAGCACCAAGAGTGGGTCAGGGAGGGCAAAAATGGCTCCAAATGGAAGATGACCTTTAGGGAAAAGGGAATAAACACTCCTGCGTGTTGTTTCTTCACGACACTCATGGCCAGTGCCTCTGCAAGAACTCAACACTGAGGCTCTAATTGTTTGTGTCTCTCTAATGATCCATGCTCTCCATCCCTCTCCAGCCCCGGTGAGCAGGACACATCCATTCAGAGAAACATTATCCCTGTCAGTTCTGCTCCGAGACACTCAGCATCGCTCACCAACGAGAAGTCAAGGTCAGGGCACCCCTCGAAGCAGCAGGCACAGCCTCATCTCCTCTGCTCTCGGTGCTGCTGAGGAGCTCCCTGCTCACCCCCGCACTGATGGCACCAGCCCTGCTCCCCTCCAGATTGTTGAACAGATGCTCCTGATAAATACCCAAGCATCTGAAATTCTGCGGGAAATGGAGCGCGGCTGCCTGGCTGCTGGTGAGGGATGGGAGACACTCACAAGGTCTTTGGGATGGGCTCCACTTGAGCAAAGGTGCTTGGCCCTTTCACCAGGATAGAAGGGTCTGGAGAGAGGGAATGGGATGGGCCTGAGTAGCAGGAATTTTGTAATATATGATAATCTCCCAGGTTGGGAGTAAAGGTGGAAACATCCCGGGCTGTGCCAGGTTAGAGGGCTCCCAGCTGCATCTGTGCAAGTAATGAATTCACTGGTATTTACAGTTTGAATAAATACACACTCTGAGTGTGTGTGTGTGTGTCTGTACATATATTTACATGTGTTTACATGTGGTTGTTTATATTTGAGTTCCACTGTTCTCAAACAGCTATCTAATGTATTTGAGAAGACAAAGTGCAAACAGTTTATTTGGGGGACAAGTTTGTTGCAGTCCTTTTTTAGCTACACAGCCAGAGAGGTTTTCCAGGTCTTGACTCCACCAACATTTAGCAGTCTCAAGTAATGAATGGATTGAAGTATTAAGATTTTTTTTCTCCCTTTTGACTTGCAAAAGACAACACTGCAAAATGCAATGTCCCTGTGAAATCTGAATTTCATCAAGAGAAAGGTTTTGTTTACAATAACACCCTCTCACAAAGGTTCTGCTGTCCCCAGAAACAGTATTCAAGATTCAAAGGGTTGAGCACTGGAACAAAATCTACCCCGATGTTCCCATAGCCCCATTTTGTCTCTTTCTACTACATTTGGTTTGTATCTACACCTTCAGTGTTCCTTTGAAGCACGGGAGATTTTTACTGAATATAAGGATAGGAAGGAGAAAAGAAGAATGAGGAAGAAGTGCTAAAGACAGAGGGAAGAAAGATGGTGGGTATTTTGAGAGGGGAAAGAATGAGCTGCTGGGGTAGTAGTTGCAGTTAATAAAGTGAACTTGCATTTCTGCAGGAAATTCTTCTCCTGAATGGGAAGCAGCAACCTAAGTTTTCAAAGCTTGCCACAAAAGAGAAATTGCGTTAAAAGAAAAAAATCACACAGAGACATCAAAATGCCATAATGTGTGGCACTCTATGCCATTACAAGCTATTTAAAATTAATACTGAATGTAATACAAGATCCATACAAATTAGGTTGGAGAAAAATGTGAAAATCAAGTGGTTTTGTGTTCTCAAAACAAAGTTTTTTTGTCATTACCAAAATGAAGTCAAAACAATTTAACTATTCTTCATCAAACATTTCATTTCAATTGAGCTGGTCCTGTGAAACCTTGTAAAAAACACCTTTAGCTTCCAACAACAAACTGCTCAAGTTTATAACAGTCAAACAATTGGGAACAAGTAGTTTTAAAAATAATTTGGCTACTCAAACATGAGTAAAAGGTGACAGTCACTGCAGTTCTCTTGGTCTGGACTGGGTCTTTGATAATTGCCTTTGTATCAGAGACTCTGAAAGCCACAGAGTGCTGTGCTCTAACCCATGGAAGGAATATCTTTGACTAAAGATCCCTGCTTGGAAATCGCTCCTGCTAATCCCTTTCAGCTCAGCCCTGTTCCTCCTGCTCCTGTGAAACCCTGCAGAAGGATTACAAACACTGGCTCAGCGCAGCTCTCTGGTGGCATAGAGTGCTGCCAAATCACACAGGGCAGCAGAGCACCTCCCCTGCCCCTTGGGATGCCTTTGTGCAGGGCTCTGGTGAGCTCTTGGCACTGGCACTGGCATGAGGATGTGACACGAGTTGCCCCTGCTTTGTTTGTATTTACAGCTTTTTCTTTGCCTTTTAAACAGTCTTTATCTCAATCCCTTGAGTTATCTTGCTGTTACCTTCCAGTCCTCTCCTCCATCCTGCCAAGGGAGAGTGAGTGAGTGTGTGGGGCTGGTTTGCTGGGCTAAACCATGGCAGTAACTCATCTTAAAATGCTTCATCCTAAAGCACACAGAAATACACTCAAGGCCGCAGCCATGTGTCAGAGTCAGCCTTTTGGGTCCATGGACTGCACTCTGCTGGGAATTGGGCCATTAAGTATGGATTTAAGTGCTTTGCTTTAGGCACTTAATTTAATTTGGGTTTGTTGCACAATTTCTCAGCACTTATGGCGCTGCCCAGGAGAAGGGGACGTGCCTGAGCCCCTGGTGGCTGCTCTCAGCAGTCCCTCTGCACAAACTCCACGCTCATTTCTGCAGTCACTGGAGTTCATCTACACCCCAAATCCCTACATCCCCCTCTTTCCATTTTCCTCTCTCTCTATGGGCTCTTTCCTGCCCATCCTGTGGAGGAGGGTGGAGCTACCACTGCCCAGAGCTGAGATTTCTGCTCCTTGGCCAGGGTCAAGCAGGTTTTTCTTTTCATTATCCTTTTAGTGCCAACAGCCCCTGCATACAAGGAGCTCCATCAGTAACTCCCAGAGCACAGCAGGCTGGGTTCATACAGATTACCACGACCCATCAAACAGCACAAATGAGAAATAGGCAGCTGAGCACAGGCAATGAGAAGAGCCATGTTAGTATAATCAAGAAAACAGAGCAAATGCAACAGGAGAAGTAATTAACAAGAAATACATTGGCAGCTTCCTGCCACTGGAGATGCAGGTGGGAGATGGGGGCCTCCTAAGTTAAGAGTGGAATCTTCCACCCAGAGACTGCTGGAATTCTGAGTTACACCTTCCCAATTCCTGCAGCTGCTTCTTGTACTTTGCAGAGCCTCCCACAGAAATCAGCAAACTGGTTTGCAGGCAGAAAGTTGTCCCTGAGCAAAACACTTTGATGTTTAGGGGCTGAATGGGACTGTGTTCACCCCGAAGTCTCATGGCTTTGACCGTAGTCTTGGGTGGGTTTTATGTCCAGGACATCTTTTCCCCTGAGCAGGACCCTCTCTGTGTTTTGGTTGAAAGCAGTAATAGCAATAGCATACTAATGTGAAGGGAGGCAAAGAGAAAGGGATAAAAGAAAAATGTGTGTCAAATAAAATAGGAAGGAAGATTTTAGGAGAAAAGAGAGAGAGACAGAAGCGCTGCAGGCAACAGAAGGAGAGTGAAGGAGAAAAATGGGGAAGTGGGAGGACAGAATGAAATGCTGAGACACAAAAATAAACAAATGCATGAATACAAAGTGAAAAAGCCAGATCCAGGTTTTCCATTCATATGTGCTGGTAGAACTCCATCAATCCCTAGTGAGAGTCCAGCTCCCTGACTTAGAATCATAGAAACATTTAGGCTGAAAAAGACTTCTGAGACCATCAAGTCCAACCATTCCTCTAGCACTGGGAGGGCCACACTAAATGTCCCCAAATGCCACATTTACACATCTTTTAAACCCCTCCAGGCATGGTGACTCCACCACAGCCCTGGACAGCCTGTTCTAGTGCTTGGCGACCCTTTAGGCAATGAAATTTTTCCAAACATTTTTCCTAAAGCTCCTTTTATAGAGCTTTATGGATTTCATAGAGCTTTATGGATTGGCAGCACCTCAGCCTGTGGCTCAGGCCCTGTGGGCTGCAGTCCAAGCAAGGATACACCATACACAGCACCATTCCTTCCCAGGGCACAATCCCTTTATTGCTCCCAATTCCCCAGACTATTTGCTAAATATGATTGACAGGAATTTCTGTTCCTGTCAGCAGGATTCCCATTCCCATCACCTCTCTAGACCATGTCTTGTGTCAAGGACCACAGCCATGATTTCAGTGTCTATCCATGCCCACTGAATTATTTGTCAGACCAATCTAAAGTGATAACCTGCTTTGCACATCCCACTCCTACTCACTCTCTCTTATACCCTTTAACCATGGCTGAGTCTTTAAAAACTCCCTTCACAAAAACTTGTTCTGATTCTCAGGGAATTTTTATTTTCTTGAGAAACAGGTGAATAAAACTCTTAACAGAACCATTCTGAAAACATAGTTAAGTGGGTCAAACCCTCCTTGGTTTTGCATAGACCTTAGTCCAATAAGGTCCATAGACCTTGATCCCTGCAATTAATGATTTCTTGGCTTTAGCACTATCAGGCAACTGGTTTTTTTCCCCTAGATACTAACCTCAAGAAATACCATGGACAGGAGATGCAACAGGGCATGCAATGAAGAGCATTAAGGAAGGAAAGCCTGCTTTCTGAGGTATCATTCCTGCACTGTATTTGTTCCTGAGGCCTCATGAATAGCATCCC
Source organism: Rhadina sibilatrix (assembly GCA_013400275.1). NCBI lineage: Eukaryota > Metazoa > Chordata > Aves > Passeriformes > Phylloscopidae > Rhadina > Rhadina sibilatrix. Next base: position 13,240 of record VWYO01004992.1, on the reverse strand, counting down.
TCTTCCTTGTGTGTAGTTCCTAAACTTCTGAATTCTGCATGACTCACTGCTCCAAGCAGCAATGAATTGTCTGCCGCCTTGCTACTTCTGGGATATTAACAGACTATTGAGAATCTCATTCTTGGTCTCCCTTAAAACTGCTTGGTAAATGGATTCAGCTCAGAGAAAGGATGAAAATAATGTGTGCAATAAAAAGCCCCCCCAAAAAAAGGAGGAGGAGAAAGAAAAAGAGATAAATGAAAGAAAAGGATAGGATTTTCAGGGAGTCCTGACTGATCTCCACTTCATTATTGAAAGATTGGACTATTAAAGGGATACAGTGGGCCTGAAGGAATTGTGGGATCATTTGTGCAAATGGTAATTTTAGTATTCAGTCTATCATATCCATAAACATAATGTGGCTGAGACTGACATGAGTGATAGCAAATCCCCTTCCCAGGAGGCTCTGTGCCACTTTGATGCAATGCCTGAGAACATACAAAGCTGGAAAGAGAGAGATGCTCCCTCCCTCCTGTGCTTGCTCTCCGCTGAGAGAAGCCACTCTGATTAGAGCAGATATGTGGAATTAAATGGAGGAGTCACAGCACTGACAAAGGAGCAGTTCCAATTCTGGAAAAGCTCCTCTCGCTCTTGTACTTACTTGCTCACACAACCGAACATGCAAAATCTGCTCAGTAAATAGAGATGTGTTATTCTGGCTCCACACACCACTCTGCTGAAGTGCTAATCCCAAGGGAGATGCCTGCCAAACACTTCCCCCTCACTGCAGATGTGCTGCTTGTGCCCTCACACTCTCCTAGGTGGAGGAATCCACATCCTGACTCTGGGACATGGCTCTGCTGCTCTGTGTGATCTTGGACAAGCAGTGCCAGCCAGGATTTGTAACTGCGCCCAGCAAGGATGAACACTCTAATCCCACTGACCTCAGCTTCAATCCTTTTGTAAACTCCGAGCATCCCTTCCCTGCTCTGTCTTCTTAAAACCCCAGACAGAATCTGCTGCATGGAGTTATGGTGGATAAATTGAGGTTAACCACCCTCTGGGACAGAAATGGATGGACAGAACCAACTCCCTGTTAGGGTCAAGCCATCAGATCTTCCCTGTGCTGTCTCCACTGACCCTCGCTGTGTGTGTGGCTTGGAAGAAGAGCCCTGGAAGGTCTTGGCCTCCATCCTACAGGCCAGGACCTGCTCACAGACGTGCAGAAACCTGGAATGTTTGCCTGTGTTTCCCCAGTCCAGGACTATTAAATTTCTCAAAAAGCCAGGTGTAATAAGCCCTGCAAGGGTTTGATACTTCTGAGGGTGTCCAGCACCTCACAGAAAATGGCTTAAATAACTTTGCCAGATGGCATGATCAAGTGTGTCTTGAAAAAGCAAAAAAGGTATAAAAGAAGAAAATAATACAAAAACAAAGAACAAAGCCAAACACATTGTAGGGACAGGTCCCACACAGCTGCTACAAAACCTCAACAATGCTCCGGGAAGCCTTGTGCTCTCCCTTAAGTATTGAACGATTTGGGTGGGTTTTTTGGCAATAAATAGAGAATAGCTACATTTCTGAGGAACAGGTAAAGAGACTGATCAGTGTTTTCTGCCTTGGCACTGAGCCAATTCATGCCAGGAGAGCAAAGAAACTTCTTGTGTTCTTCCCTTAAAGGTTTTTGGGGTGAGTCTTAAACTTTTCCCTATGTGGAAACACCTGCTCGGGTGTGGAGTGCTTTCCTACACAGGGCTAAGACCAGATCTGCACTGGACACTGACAACATCAAAACAGCCCTTACTCATGGGCTGCCAAAGACAAATGTGTTTCGTGGAGCTGAGTGAAATTACTCCTGGGATTTGCATTTACAGAGTCCCAGCTGCTGTACTGGTGCACGCTCAGCAGAGTAACAAGATTAACAAGCCCAAAGAAAGGCAAAATGGGGTGCTGTGACACCCAGATAGTGTCACATATAGGATAGGAGAACTGGTTGCACACAGACCCCATCAGCAGCATTGTGGATTCACTTGAATGCACTAGAACACCTGTTACTAAAATCTAGTCCTATATGAGAATAGCCTTGAATTCAGAGAACAATCTTGTTCGGTCTGACTGATACAAATGAGGCTTTCACACAATTTCTGCATTGTGATAAATAAACACACGTTTTCTCAGCTTTCTAAAGGCAAAGGGCAGAAATTTGTACTTTATATTCTTTCATTCTGGAAAAAAACCTAAATTTTTAAATGTCACAACACAATGTATTTAATCATATATAATCCAATTTCTTGAATTCTTTTTGTGCAGAATTTTTGAGTCATTTCTTTTCGAAGAAGGGGGCAACATTGCATCAGATCCTGTGGCAGGTTCTATGTTTGTTACACTGGATGAGCCTCAGTGAATTGTACAAAAAGTGAAGGGATTTGGGGTTTTTTTGAGAGTTTTTTTGAGTAATGGACCCAAATAATGTTCTTTGCTCACTGATTCCTAATAAACTCTTGATTACATGATATTCCAGGTTCACATTTCACCTTGGCATCATATTAACATCATAAAAAGTACCAAAGATATCATCCATTGCCCTGCAAAGGGGAGAACTTCATGTTTCGCATTTGATCAGGCAGCATTAACCTTGATTTTTCTATTAGTTCAGTTTGGAAACTCAGCTTGCAATGGAGAGCAAAAACAAAAAAAGAAAGGAAGCAAACAGGCATCTTCTCTTTCATGAGTTAAGAAACAACGACCAGTTAAAAGGAAACATTTTCTTTATTCAAGTGAATTTGACTGCAGTACCTAAGGGACAGATCTGTGAATAGGCAAAGATGTTCCTCATGTCCCAAGTTCCCACAGCATCAATGGAGTTGAAGACCTTGTTTCTCTGTACTTCTTTCTCCCCATCTCTTTAGAAAGTTTATGACTGCCAAAGAGCTATCTGTGTGTCCTGGAACGTGATTTAAAATACAAACCCATTAAAAAGTGACAAATGATCTTCATACCTCAGCCCTCCCTGCATGTGGTATTTCTAATGAGATTCTGGGCTTCCTAGAGCAAAAACAATAAAATACTTATCATTCTTGCCCCAGACATTCAGAGATGGCCAAAGACATCAACCCCATACCTAAGCTGATCCAGAGATGATTACAGTTTATTGTTAGCTGTAAACAACAGCTTGTGGCTTCATCAGAGAGCAGCTACTACAGGTGAGCCACAATGGGATTTGGATAGATTACTGTAGGGAAAAGTCTGGGGAGAAATATTTAATTACATAAAAAGATCAATAGAAAAAATCAGCAATTCTTTTCCACTCCTCTCCTTTCGTGAGTCTTCCATCCCCCTCTTCCTTCCTCAGCTTGGTCAGGAAATTGCTGTACAACAAAAATCCACAGGCAGCTTCAGCTCCTTCCCCTCTCTTTTGACCTTTTCACAGTTCTAAGGGTTATTTAATGAGCTTAGAAAAATAATGCATCAGTTAATGGCAGAATCCCTGGAAGGGCAGCATTATCAAGATTCCCTTCCCTCCTCCTCACCCTCACTGGAGGTCCCATCACCCTCAAACTTCCACTTGCAGTTTTCTTCCTTGCATGCTTTAAAATGCCTTCAAATTAACACCACTTTATAAAATGGAGAAAGAGATCGGTGAGAGGCCTGGAAAGGAGCATTTTAATGTTTTGCTGTAGAAAACATAGCTGCAGAGGCTTGATCTGGTTAGGCTCGAGAGAATGAAGCGTAATTTCTTTACCATCAGGAGACAGTCACACTATTATATCCCAAAAAAAGATGTTACTGTCCATTGTGAAATAGAGGGGTGATAGGATCACCCACAGCCAAAAGATTGGTACCACTTCACCCCTGCTATAAACAGCTCAGCAATCCAGGTAAAATGAAGAAAATTTGTTGTAATAAATCTAGACTCCATTCCTAGAAGCTGGAAGTCAATAATTCTGCTCTTTCTCCAACAGAGACAAAACCTATTGCCCACAGGCACTCTGAATAGTGCATCCTTCTTGCCAAAATTAAACTTCTCATGATTTCCTGTGACACCTGAGCCCATGTTATACTTCAATGCAGAATCAGAGACTCCACACAGTTAGGACAAAGTATCTGTGGCAGGCTAACACTCTTTCTGAAATGTTTTTGAGCCTTAAATACGGGACAATGCTGGCTGTGAAGGTACCTCACATGATATCAGCATGTAGGAACTTTGCAGCATCTGACCTAAACCAGAACTGAGCCTTCAAAACTGTGCACTTGTTCCTGCAGGTAATCTATAATACTGTGCAGGCATGCCTTAAAATAATCATCCTTCACCTAAGAATTAATTGGGCCTTTCCATTTGCAGAGTCACCCACCATTCTTTAAGGATCTGAGGAGCTAGGAGTGGATATGAGCCACCTTAGACCTCAGGTCAGGGTGAGTAGAGACACCTCTGAGCTGATTCAACACACCCAAGATCTGAGCCACACCCTGGAGCAGGCTCTTCACATTAATTAAAGGGTGTCTTTTAGTGTGATGAATCCCAAGGGTAATTACCTTCATTTAGTGTCTGTAGTTTGGTGGGAAGAATCTCAGCTTTTCTCTGCCCTGGACAGGCTTTGCTCTCTTTTCAGGCTTTGAGTTGCCTGCTTATACTTTTCAGCTTGTATTTAATCGTGGCTTGTTGACGTTCCTTTCTTCTTGTGTCAATGTTACCCTTGAGCTTAGCAAATCATCTCCTTCTCTGGCATTTTGAATCCTTCTGCTCATCTTTTTCACATACCCCTCAACACTCTCTGTTTAGCAACAACAGTTGTTTACTTGTCTTAAAAATTTCAGTCTTTGCCTCTCCATCCCCTTGATTATCCCATCAGTCCTTCCCTGTACCCACCCGTACCTGGATTAGTCTCCATAAGGCACGGATATCTGGAGCAGATGAATGTGTACCAGGCTCTGACACAAAAATATTTCCATTTCTTTTGCTTTATTAGACATACGTTGCTCGAGGCATCTTAGAATTTGCCTTTTCTGCAGTTCCATCACATCCTGATCCCTCAGCACACCCTTCTCAGCTTGTCCAACATCTCCAGGTATTCCTCAGGCTCACAGACTTTGTTTTTCCTGCACAGATTCCTCAGGTCACTTGTCCAATGTTCAACACGAACACATTCCACTCAGTTTCTATCAGCTTTTTCCAACACCATTTCAGCTATTTCATCACTGGTAATTTCCATTATTAATGAAAATGTGAAGTTGGATCAGACAAGGCTGTTGCTTGAAGAGTTTCACTACTAACCACCCTCACAGAAATACTTCCCTTCTTGGAGAAATTATCTTTTTGAGAGAATCTTCTGATCAGATTTAACCTCTCTTTACCTACCTCTGCCTTAGTGAGAATTTCTCATCCTGCCTATCTCAAATGTTTCTGGCTTATTTGGACACAGATGTAAATTACACCAAATAGATAGAAATTAGTTAACTTCTCAAAGCAAGATACCACATTTTTCTTTCCTGATCTTTTCTCAGAAAAGGTGTTGTGACCCATCTGGCACTGTTTTAATGACTCTGCCATTCCAAGTAGGTTTTGCAAACTACAGAGGTCACACTAATGGACTTGCAAATGCCTTGGTCATTTTTTTTTCTAAAATACACGTGCATACAATTCTTGTATCAAATAATATCAGCCTGCTACTGCCCCAATGCTCTGTAAAAGAGCCCTTTCAGAAATCAGAAACAAAAGCAGTTTGTTCCCATCGTTATCATCACATCAAGAAGTGTGAATTTTACTTTTACCTCAGCTGGAGTAATTTAAATGTCCATAAACTCCTTCCTATTCACACCCTGCCTTGCCACTGTCCTTATCAACATCCTCACTGAATTTGAAAGAAAATTATTCATTTTCTTTTGAGGACAAATGCAAATCACTTTCTAACTTGGCCCCATTCTTCCTGCATGGTGTCAGTGCTTCTTGTCTTATTATAAACTCCTTATTACTATGGGTAAGGAATTTCTACTGTTTGTTTTAATTTCCTCTACAAAGGATCTCCTTCACAAGGAAATTAAAACCTTGACATTTTACAAGTCTCACTTTATCTCCCCAGCTCATCTGAGATGTTGCCCTCACTGCTGATCAGTCCTTTTCTTTATAGATTTACTCATCACCCAAGTGGATATCTGGAAAACTTTGATTTTTCTGTTGTCACAGGACATTTCTCCTTTTGCCTTTCTAAATGCACCTTGTTGTCTGATGGTTTTAATCTGGAGAATTGCACAAGAGATTCTGTTTTATCTCAGAATCTCCAGCCATTTCCCTTATGTCAATGTAATCAGTTACATTCAGAAATATTAATAGAATCATTTCTAGAGTTAGAATAATCTTATTCCTCAGAAATTCTAGGGAAGGGAAAATAATAATAATTTTTAAAAAGAGCTACTCACTACTCACAGGTGCTGCCCAGGGTGTTGAGTGCAGCTGAAGGGATTCCTCTTGTGTACCCAAAGGCTGGACACTGTATCACAGGTCAAGTTAATCCAAAAAACCATGATTTTGAATATCAAGGTCAGATTTGCTCCTGTAAAGTGAGAGCAAGCAGAAGTACATTCATTCATGAATTACATAAGTTTACCCAAAATAAATTTGTAACATGTGGAGCAAAGTTTTTTTTTTTTGTCGTTTTTTTTTTTTGTTTGTTTGTTTTTTTTTGTTTTTTTTTTGTTTTTGTTTTTGTTTTGTTTTGTTTTGTTTTTTTTCCTAGTATTCTGTACAGAGATCAATCTCACTTTAGTAGGTAAAGCCATTTCTTGCCTCTTGGTCTTAAACTGAAATACACTTCTAAGGACTAGAGTTAAATGCAGTTATTAGATGGGGAAAAAACTGAGATCCACACTAGATTTAATCCAGACCTTGTGGATGGGAATTGTTGTTTGTTTTTAATACTTTAAACATGGTTTACAGCCAGCCCACTGCCCCATAGCCCATTTTACTTCACCCTCCAAGACCTCCTTTATTTTAGGACAAAGACTGGACGGAGCAGCAACTTTACCACTCAGCCCCCCCCTCCCCCCCCGCATTGTCATGCTTTCTGGGCTTCCTGCTGAGTTCTTGCAGTGGATACTTAGCATCTGCCTTGTCCTCATTCCGCACAGTTCCCCTCTATTTTAAGCGCCGATCCAGCGTCTGCTGTGCCCAGGGAGCTGAGCCGCAAGGGGCACGCACCGTGAGGACTGGCAGCTGAGCTACCTGGGGGTTCCTGCTCCTGGAATTGTTCTGCTATGAAATTCTCATCTGCAGTCTGCAAAGGGGAAACGACAGAGAGAAAAGAAACAGCTTTTCCCTGTCCACACTTTCTGAGGAGTCTGTTGTGCTAAGTACTGGCCTGTCTCCTCTCGTTTGTGTTAACAGTGTATAAATCACTCTTTCAACTCACTGCCTTCCATGGGAGGAGCTGAGGCAGCAGCACAAATGGATTCTTAAGTACAAGGAGCTGGAGTAAGCTATTTCCTTGTATACTTGAAGGTAAACACAACCAAAAAACAAACAAACAAACAAAACAAAACAAAACAAAACAAAAAAAACCCCAACCAAACAAAAAAGTACTTTTAGCTTCATGTTTCCATGTGTCATTTCCATTAGTGCAAGCCTAGAAACCCAGCCATTTCTTCTTGTGTTAAGTGTATCTCATAAGAACTTTGAAACTGGTCTCAATCCAAATATCAGAAAATAATAACCTAGAAAGAAACTTTTTTCCACCCACCAGTGACCAGTTGATGTGGTGGTGTCTCAGCTGCACCTCTTAGAGGTTCCTTGCTTTGATCTCAGAATGAACTGCGTGAAACTTGAAGCCCAATGGAAGAGACCAAAGTCTGAAATTCTCCAGCAGTCTCCTGGCCCTTAAGGGGCCTTTTGTCTCAGGAACCAGAGCTCAATTGCAGCTGACAGGAGCTGTGGTTGCCTCCACCTTTATTCCAATCAGTAGGTGAGTGTGAAGAGGAGAACTGTGTCACCCAGAGCTGTTAACACCCATGTCCTTCAACTACTTCCCATTAACAAGGGAAAAGGAACCCATGAATGGGTCGGCAGCAGAGATTTGGGTCTTTGATCTGGCCACTAATTCCACCCAGCTCAATAGCAAGGCAAAGAAAAGGCTCTTTTTCTTGGCTCTTGCAGCCTCAGGTGCTGTGTGGGACCTCTCTCTCTGTGCCTGTTGCTGCTGGAAGCTCCCACTTTGCAGTGATAGTCACCAAAAAGGAGACCAAGGCTGCCTACAGGTGCTCTTGCTAAAATTGCTTTCATTTAGAACTATTTGTCAGCATTTTCACAGCATTTTTCAGCCACTCTCCTCGGCAGCTCTGTGCAATGTCCCTCCAAGCCATCACCTGATAAAATATAATGCAAGTGGCAGGGAAATTCAATTACATCAGGCTGGCTGTGCCAGTCCCAGCTTTTTGCTGGGCTTCAAAGAGGAAGGGATAACAGGGAGACAGATTTTGTAGGCACGTGCGTGCAGTAATTTCTGCTGCTGATCTCTCAGAGGCAAAGTGATTGCTAAGTTTGCCCAAGATAGGGAGAATTTAACTCCTGGGATATGACCCACTGCAGAAGCTGAAACTTCATTTCAGTCCCACCTGAGCTCACTTTTGAGGACTCCCATTAGGCAAATTTCACCCTTAAACTCAGCTGAAAGTATTCAAAGATTAAATTTAAAACAGTTCTTTGGTTTGAGGTTGGAGGGGTTTAAAATATCTTTAGTCATAGCACCAGGGCAGGTAGGGAAATGGGCACATCTTGCCTACCTGTCATTACACCCAGGTGAGTAAAAGTTGTGCAAGTCACAAGTTCTCTCTGCATGTGTGAAATTAATCCCAGAAAGTTGAAGACCAGACAGAAGAAATATTCAGTATTATATCAGCAATATGCATGAGCTGGATTGGATCAGCCCTCCAGCTATACGCTCAACCATAATCCTTACAAACTGGCAAGACTCTCACTTCCTTACCATTGGATGCCAGGGACACAGGAGACTCTATTGAAATTCCAAGGCAGAGCTGTGGTCCTGGTGTAGTTTCCAAAACCTGCAATGTATCTCTGGTGATATTTTCCTAATTCACAACCTTCAATGTACAGCAAGATAAAAGCTGCCTCCTTTCTGATGTCCCTTTAAAACCCTGTGCAGTCCTGTGGCACTCTTCAAACTGCTCTTTCAGAATAAATATGTATGCATACATACAGTTTTCCCCCCCTGTCCTTTCAGTAATTATTTTTGTCCAGCAAAATCAGAACAAGCAGAGGAGCTACAAATATCTCAGAAGCTTTTAGAGAGCAGGCAGCAGCCCACACACCAAGCTGCTTGAAGAGGAAAGGCTGACATGATGAGGCTGAGATGCATCTTCCCCACAGAGAGGGGTGCAATGAGGCTCCGTGTCCCCTGTCGTGGATTCCGGCACCCATGGACCTGTGGACATAGAGTCCATCCCCACCTGTTGGAACCCTGGAAGCTGAGAATTTCAGGCTTTCTGTGCTAAAAAGCAGTCAGCCTCAAGCAAACACTGCATTTGACCTGAGGCTGTGCAACAGGCTTCCAAAATTGAGTGATAGCACTGGGATCGTGGGTATGTAGTTTGAATAGAAGTATGTGATTCACAGGGTGAAAAACTTAGAGATTAAGGTTTTGGTATACAGTAATATATATAAATCAAGATGGAGGATTTAGGGTGTAGGCTAAATTCTTCTTTCACCTTCTTCTTCATGGGCTTGGGTGATGTGTTGCAATTGGGTGAAAAAGTTTGCATTGTAGACCCCGAGTATTTGGTTATTGGGTTAAAAGTAAAAATAATATAGGTGTCATCTCATTGGATAATTTATGCTTAAAGGACCTTGGAAAGAGTTAGGGACACAGCCATTTTCTACCTTATTAGCTAGAGCTCACAACTCATGAGACTGTAATGAATAAACAACTGAGTCTGAACCTGAAACTGTGACTCCCAAGCATTAATCCCGGCTCTAACAGAAGACTATAAGAAAGCCCACACCCACCCTGCTGGAGTGGCTCCATGGGGGAAGGAAGATAAGAAAGCCCACACCCACCCTGCTGGAGTGGCTCCAAGGGGGAAGATGGGGAAATGGACTAGTGGGAAAATAGCATTTGGCTCCCAGTGCATGAAAAGCAGGAGCTGCCAGCATTTGCTGCACAAGGTTCAGAGTAATGCTGAGAGCATCCCTTGCTCCTGCTGTTGTGGGACCAGACAGGCAGGAGCCTATGACTTGGAGATCCATGTCCAACATCATGCCAGAGAAGTTGTTGCATATTAGAGCAATGGATCCTTTGGCACTAATACAGATGGGAAGAAAGACCTGTTGGAGCAGGTCCAGAGGGGACTATAAAGATTATTGGAAGGCTGGAGCACCTCTCCTATGAAAAAAGGCTGGGGGAGTGGTGATCCTGGGGAAGAGAAGGCTCTGGAGAGACTTTATAGCACCTTTCAGTAGTGACAGACAGGACAAGGAGAGATGGGTTCAGACTGTGAGAGAGGGTGGGTAAAGTTTGGATATTAGGAAGAAATTCTTCCCTGTGAGGATTGTGAGGCCCTGGCACAGGGTGCCCAGAGAAGCTGTGACTGCTCCTGGATCCCTGGCAGTGTCCAAGGCCAGGCTGGACAGGGCTGGGAGCAGCCTGGGACAGTGGAAGGTGTCCCTGACCATTGCAGGGGTAGAATGCGATGAGCTCTAAAGTCCCTTCCATCCCAAACCATTTTAGGATTCTGTGGTTCTATAACAGCCCAGCTGCATTCCAGGGAGGAGCCTACTTGGCTGAGCCATGTGCTCTGTGCCTCTGCTTTACAGCCAAACAGCAGCCCAGATTCTCTGACTGTGAAACATCTGGAATAACGTCTGATATCTTCTGCCAGGATGTCCTCCAGCCAAGCTGCACATGCTGCTGGTTAATTCTAACTGCACCTCCCTGAAGTGCAAAGTCTTGTTACTACTATCCAGAAGCTTGGATAAATTTTGGAAGAGAAGTTCACCCAACACCATGCTCGGGATGCAAACGTGGTCAGCCTTGGATCCTTCTGAATTTTTAGGCAGGAAAACTGCTCTTTGAGTCCTGGTGATATAAGAATTAACTCAGCCTCACCTATAGAAATTCAAGGACTCTGAGATGTTGCTGCATCTTGTGACAAGGCTTAAGCACCTGCTTAATTTTAGGCTGGTTCTCAGAATTTGCACAAAAGCCCATTTATAAGGGGTGTTTTCCTGCCCTGAAGGTCAATGCATGAGCAGCTACATAAAACCAGTGTCAGGAACAGAAGAGATTCCTCTCTGGGGAGAAAAGTTTTGGAAAAGCAGATATAATTATCCACTGCCTGACGCTAATATTCCACTTTGGAAAGCCAATTTATTATATCTACGGAATTGAATATTATGTTAAGGGAGAGCAGTTGTTTGAATAACTGTGTGTGAGGGAAAATTCACACACATGAAAACCCTCACACATGAGATATTGATTCAAACTGTATTTATGATTCCTCAGACCTTTAAGAAATTGATTTTAGACTATTTCTGTCTCACTCCAGCTGAAAATCAAAGCTCAGTGTAGGATCCCTTAAAGAATTTTTTTCTGATACAGGAAAAAAAAAATTAAAAAGACTCTTTTTTTCCCTAAAGTTTGTGTGGATAGGAAAAAAGGGCCCAAAATCCTGTGGATTTGCTGTTCAATATTCTGTCAAAGAAATAGAAACCTTAGGAATTCTTTTCAAAGAAATAGAAACCTTAGAAATAACATTTTAAAATAAACAAGCAAACAAACACAGCTCCACTTCTTTCTTTCCTTTTCAAGTAAAGTATCATTTATTTTCAGTAAGTTTGGACAACTACTTGGTTTTGCAATTCTCTCTCACCCTCACCAAAGTCTTCCTTGGAATTCAAGTCTTCTCATTAAGACTTTTTTTTTTTCTTTTCTTTATCCTAAGAGATTTACACAAACTAAAAATTACAAAACAGCCCCTGTGCCAGCCATCTGCACTGGCACATATCTGCCAAGCTGAATGAAGCCTGGAATCCAGGCTTTTGGACCTAAATAAACAATCCGTCTTTATTAGGCAAAGCACTTGAGAGTTTGCTCAACTTTAAGCACAGGTTTCAATAGAAAGATGGCAGCTTTGCTGAGCTTTAAGTGTTCTGACAGTACCTCTTTGGGCTTGGAAGGAATTTGTCCTGCCAGCTGGTGTCCAGGAAGAGCTGCATGCATCCCAAGGCACCACAAACTCAGCCCCTGGTGTCTGAGCACAGTAAAGTATTCCTTGGGCATGGAAAGATGTGCCCCACGAGAACAGATTTTCAGGGATGAACTTCTGATTTTCTCCAGCTCCTCCCATCTTCTTCCTTTTCAAATTAAAACCATCTTCCCATCCTCCCCTCTGAAACCCCTAATTGCCCATTACCCTGCATTGTGCTCTGACACAAAAGTAATTCTACTAAGTGGGGAGTTTTGTTGTTGTTTTTTTCTTTCATAAAAAACTGTTAATTTGCTATTAAATCTCTTGTTGAAAGACTAATAGCCTAATGAATGCATTAAACGTGCAAATTAGGGGTTTTTTTACTGCATTATTCCGTGGAAGATTGAAAGGATCCCATACATCATCGTTGGCTTAGTAGGATTTAATGAGGCATTAGACCATCCTCTGTCTTGGAGGCCAGACATATGAATGATCCCAGAATTGTGCAGGCAACACTTGTCCCAGGTCCCTCTCCTGCTAGGGACATATATTTTCCCCTTGCCTGTTTCTTCTGCTGTCACTGCTGATGTACGTGAAATAAAAATGTAGTTTCCAGATCAGTTTTATAATGAAAAGTAGCCCATTGCTGATGAAAAATGTTGTTTACAGTCCCTGGAAAAGAGGGTGGAATGGTGAGTGAATATATTAGAGGAGGAGTGGATAGCTTTTATATTCATTATACTGCCATTTTGGGCCTGTGAAGACACATAACCTTTCCCTCTCTCCCTCCATCATACAGTCACTTTCAGATGTCTACATTAAAAGAAAAAGCTGCAGGCAGTGTGCTTTGCATTACCTGCTATCAATGAAGAAGACATTTTCCACCAGTCAAATAGGGCTCCTTGTGGGAATACTTTCCCCCTAAACACAGTAACTGAGGTTTTCTGGATGTTTTCCCTCCTGTGCCCCTCGCCAGGCATTTTTTTTCCTACTTGGCGCAAAAGAAAACTTGCAGAGGACCACTAGGAAAAGGCAATGCAAAATCCAGATCTGTTGCCCTGTTTTTTCAGCC
>VWYO01004987.1:17882-59609 GCA_013400275.1 Rhadina sibilatrix | reverse complement strand
ACAAGAACAAGAACAAGAACAAGGAGAAGAATGAAAAGAAGAAAAATGAAGAAGAAGAAGAAAAATGAAGAAGAAAAATGAAGAAGAAGAAGAAGAAGAAGAAGAAGAAGAAGAAGAAGAGAAAGTGAAAGCAAAAAGCAAAAGCGAAAGTGAAAGCGAAAGTGAACTCAAAAGCTAAAGAAAAAGTGATCACGAAAGTGAACATAAAAGCGAAAGCGAAAGCAAAAAGCGAAAATGAAAGCGGAAGTAAAGCGAAAGCGAAAGTGAACTCAATAGTGAAAGCGAAAGTGAAAATAAAACAGAAAGCGAAAGTTATCAAAAAATAAAAGCAAAAGTGAATACAAAAGTGAAAGCGAAAGTGAACACAAAAATGAAAGCAAAAGCAAAACTGAAATCAAAAGCGAAAGCAAAAGTGAAAGCAAAATTGAACACAAAAGAGAAAACGAAAGTGAACATAAAAGAGAAAGTGAATGTGAACATAAAAGTGAAAGCAAAATCAAAAACGAAAGTGAAAGCGAAAGTGAAGCAAAAGTGAAAGCGGAAGTAAGGCGAAAGCAAAAGTTAACTCAATAACGAAAGTGAAAGCAGAAAGCCAAAGCGAAAGTGAAAGGAAAAGGAAAAAGGGAAGGAAAAAGAGAAAGAAAAAGGAAAAGAAAAAGAAAAGAAGAAGAAAAAAAGAAAAAGAAGAAGAAGAAAGAAAAAGAAGAACAATGAGAAGAAAATGAGGAAAAAAAAAGAAGAAAAATAAAAAGAAGAAGAAAAAAGAAAACAAGAACAATGAGAAGACGAAAAATGAGAAGAAAAAGGGAAAAGGGAAAAGGGAAAAGGGAAAAGGGAAAAGGGAAAAGGGAAAAGGGAAAAAGGAAAAGGGAAAAGGAAAAGGGAAAAGGAGAAAGAGAAAGAGAAAGAGAAAGAGAAAGAGAAAGAAAGAGAAAGAGAAAGTAGTAGAAATAAAAAAAGGAAAAGGAAAAGGAAAAGGAAAAGGAAAAGGAAAAGGAAAAGGAAAAGGAAAAGGAAAAGGAAAAGGAAAAGGAAAAGGAAAAGGAAAAGGAAAAGGAAAAGGAAAAGGAAAAGGAGGTGACTGACTGACAACAGCCATGTAATTTTTCAAAGTGGAAGGCGAGTATTTGACAAGGTTATAATAGACTCAGGTAGACTTCTCCAAAGGAATACCATGTGTGCCCTTACTGGCACCAGGACTGTGCCATGATGAATATATCTGTTTCTTCTGGCCTCATGGGATTGTGTGTCTGGGGTTGCTGGTCTCAAGCTGAGGTGTCACCTGGTCTGAAGATCTGATTTACAACCATGCAAAATCAATCAACCAAAATCCACCCAGACAAAAGGGACATGTCTACACTTTTTTTCTCTGAATTGAAATTCCCTGAAGTGATTTGATGCTGTTGAGATTCCTGGTTGAAGAACGGACTTTCCTTGAGGTATCCCGAGTGCTCATTCTGAACAAAATAAGAGATGCTACAGGGAAACAGGAAGTTCTCTAAGCAAATCTTTGCAGAAGCCCCAAGTGATCAGAAAACAACATGAAATGGTCACAGCCACTTCTTCCCCAACACACCTTCTCCTACCACCCTCTTCAAAGTAAAGGGAAGAGAAGGAGGAAAATCCTCAGCCCAGAACTTTTGATGGAAAGTCCATCTGGTTTTGCAGGTATGAGAGAAGCCAAAACCTGGATCTCCTGAGGCTAATCATGGTTTGGAAACTACACCTCAAAGTCTTCACTGTGTTCACTTCATTTCAGGAAATAAAAAATAATAGGGAATGAGTGTGAATGCTGTGTTTCACTAGCTGAGCAGTCTTGGAAGAGATTCCAAGAACTCCTTCATACATTTCAGAGTGCTGCTGGCACAAAAATCATTTTGTTTTACTGTGATGTTGCTTTCACCTAGGTGGATAAATGTTCAGCTTCCAGTTTCCAAACAAATATCATCTCACTTGTGAAGTTCTTTGTCTTCCAAACAAAGCTTTAGCGTTTTGGTTTTTTTCCTGAAGAATTTCAGCCTGATGGATATTGGCAGTGGAAGGCATGTTAAATAATGCATGAAGAAAAGGATGGACACAAGAAGTGTCAGTTTTCAATTTTATACCCTTTTCCCCTGCAGCTTTTGAAATATAATTTATGCAGTTTCTTTATAATTCATACAAATATATAAAGGCTAACCCTTCACATTGGGCTCTCATTCATATACTGTGCAAATCCATATGCAAAGCAGATGTAACCCTCAGGCCATTGCCACATGCCCAGCTGTAAAAGAGGTACCATTGTGTCAGGCAGCACTTTTTTTGTTTCTGGCAATCCTTCTGAATTTAAGTCAGGAATGAAACAAAATGGAACAGACAAAGGCAGTATATTTTAGTCTCCTTTACACTGGAAGTACAAGTACAGATCAACACAGTGTCTCTAACCTTGTGAGATTTTTAACTGTCTCCAGGGTAAATAAATCAGCCTCTACTTTTGTTTCTTCTCTTAAAAAATGCCCACGTCTCTGTCAATGGTTTGAAAGTAGTGTTGTAGTAAGATATTATCTCAAAAACTGATTCTATATGTACAACAAACATCCTTTATTTCAAACACACATATATCTGCATTGCTTACTCAGAGCTAAACTGTGACAAAACAAATGGATGATCTCATTCAAGAAAATCTTCTTTCTAATGATACATGTTGGCATCATATATTTTGACAAAGAAAATACCTTAGCTTACTAAGAACCTGTCATTACACTAGTGTCAAAATGGAACTGAAGAGAAGTATCTGAAAATGTTTGCTTCAGCATGATCTAAAGCCAACTGAAACCACTGGAAAGACTTTGACAGTGTCTTGGTTTGGAAAGACAGGTATCTGCCAGGGAAAGCTGGAGTTTCCCTTAGAATGGAGAATGCAAACCCCTCACCGCCGCCAAATTATAATTTTGCAATTAAGAGCTTTCAGGCAAAGATTTTGGGAATAGGAATAACAGTTCTTTACTAGGAATACTAACAATACAAATGTAGTAGAGAACAAAACCACCCAACCAAACCAGCAAACAAACAACAATTTTGGAAAACTCTGACAGAGTCAGGGCTACAACCTGACACCCTGTTGGTCAGGGTGTTGGAAGCAGTCCAAAAGTGAGTCCTCCTGGAGTGGCAGATGTGGTTCTGTTGGAGTAGAGATGATCCTGTAGAACAAGGGTCCAAGTAGTGATGAGAAGGGGTCCAGTGGTGGTGAGAAGGGACGTCTTCCTCCCAGAAATTGGGTGAAGCTGGATACTTTCTGTGTTCCTGTGTCTCAGTTTCATCCAGGTAGGAATGGTTGGCTCCCCCCACTGGGTGGAGCATCTCACAATAGGATGATGTAATGTGGATAGTCTATTTTGGGGATGTGTGCTTTTAGGAGTGCCTTAATGGTCCATTAGCAGAAGATATCCCCCTGGAGTGAGGACAAGAGATAAGAAACACTGCCCCACCTGGTTTTAACAGTTGGACCATTATCAAAAGGCACCCACCTCCCTCCTCCCAGAGTTACAAGAGATAAAGAAAAAACACCTCCCCAACTGCTTTTAACAAATGAAATAGAATACACACCCCTAGCTTTACAATCCAAGACAGACGGTCTTTCCTGAACCTTAATCCCTTCCAGGCATCACACTCTATCCTGCATTGATACTCCCACCTAAATAAAGCTGAAATATTTGTGCATCAAAGAACAATTAGTCTGAGAAAAGCAAGAACAAAAAATACTTTCAAAGAACAGTTTCTACTAAAAATTTAATATTAGTATTTTACCACTAGGCTAAAACAGCATAATACAGCCATGAATGTTGACATAAGACATCCATTAAAATCTTAATTAAAGTGCATTCTGCATAACAGCAAGTCTTGGCAGTGCAGGTCATCTACAAAACACCATGAAGTGCATTTGAAATTTGAAAAGAGCATGTGCAATTCTTTTTAAAAAATACATAATTTATCTCAAGAGAGAAAGAAGTTTAATAGCATTCAAATTGCCCAGCTCTTTAAGTTTACCTGAAATTACATACACATCATATAATTTGGTCCCTATAAATGTTATTATTTATCCTACCCAAAGCTATCATGCTATCTACGTTGAGGTCCCAGTAAACTTGTGTTTTTGCAAAAGGGTTTAACACTTGTAGCTCTGATCCAACAAATTCTCTCCACAATCAACTCTTTGGAGTTAATAATTTATTATACTTAATGAGACTTCCAACACACAGAAAATTAGACAAGTCGTTATGTCTTCAAAGGATCATTTCCTGCCAGGCAAAAGTAAGAAAGCTCCAGACACTCAGTAGGAGGGATGATCGTTCTGGCTTAGACAAACAGCTCACTTTTTTTAAAAAAAAGAAAGTTATGAGTTAATCATCTCCAGTTACCTCTTATGAAGCCATTGCTGCTTAGTTTTTATATATAACTGTATGTCTCAAATCTTTATATTCAAGCGTTGCATGTCTGTCAATTAGCATTAATGTGATACAAGGCTCTGTTTGTTAGGCCTTATGAGAGCTTAAAGTAGTTAATTTTCTCTCAGGTTGGTCCTAAGTATTGAGTTTAACTTCAAAACGGTAAAATCTCACTTTCCTCTCTTAAAAAGGATGTTTTCATCCTTCACTCATCTCTTGGTCAGCAGAAATTCTATTTCTTTTAAACAAATACTGTTGTTTATTGACACCATGACAGCCAATTCGCACAGCAGTAAAAACATGATCTTTGTCCTCCACCACTTCTTCCCTTCCTTTGGATCTCATGTCCACCATACTGGATCAAGACTTAAAGGGTCTTCACCAAAACAGACTATCCCAGACATCTTTCCTGGGTAAGGCCAACTGGTTCAGACAAAAACCTCAGACACACTCAGAAATTTGCTCTTGCTTGAGCCAACTTATCTCCATAACACATGGCCAGAGAAGGAAGTAGCCCTTACCATGTAAGAAGGGCTACTGCACCCTGTGAAGAAGTCATTGTGTTGTCTGTGTTTGGTTATAATTTTATTTTAGAGTGAAGCATACTAAATAAACCTGGTAAAAGGAAGCTATGAGAAAAATGGGAAGATGCTAAACCAGGGTTGAGGTCAGCAAAAAAGAGATGCCAGCGTAAGAAGGTGGGCCAGATTTAGAAATAATAGGATATGGGTTTACACTAGGGAAACCAAGTATGGTAGGATTCAATAATGCAGGTGGGGATAAGACTCAGGTGTGAGGATCTCAGATTTTCAGTCCATTCTTATCTCCAGAAGAGATTTATTTTCAGGGTCTAATCTGGTTTCCACTTTTCCATTCATATATTACAGATCCTGGTTTCACTTCCTTAGGCTGTGGGACCAATCAATGCGAAAAGAGAAAAGTGGGAGATTAAAATGTTGTTTACCCACTGTAGAGGCTAAATATTTGCTCAGAACTAGCCATTCTTTCCTTAGGGGACTTTGGAGGAAGAGACTGGAATCAAGATACAAGATTCCTCTTGCTTCAGCCTCTTATACTGCTCCAAGATAGGAAAAGTATGTGCAGAATTAGGGAAGATCTATTGAATCACCAACTTTCATGACCAGCATGGAATCAGTGTTAGCTGGTTTTTTTCTTTGGGGCTGAAGGATGGGATTAAGCACCTGAGATGATGTTTTTGTGCTATTATTTCTTTATTTCTTTTTGTGCTATTATTTCTTTCTTTAACTACTGCCTTTGCAATGTATCGAAAAGAATGCAAGTGCCAATGCTTGTTGAGATTTCCTCTGCATTTACCTTTTCTCATTAGAATTTATTTTAATAATCACACATTACTCCAGAGCAGCAGAAACGTGCCCTTGTTTCTGTCAGAAATATCGCACTTGGTATGCAAAGTTGTTTTTAATCTTCAGATTGGTCTGCATACGTACAGATAGCGCCTTACAGCATTGTTTTCGCAGCCTTAATGGGGAAAATGTACGCACTGGGGCAAAGTAATTGGATTTCGGCTGAGAAGCAGCATTTGAATGAAATCAATAAAGATTCTGCCATCTAATATTTTAAGTTTGGTACAATGTGTATACTGCAGGTCAGTGCAAATTCATTAAAAAGATCAATGCGATGAAATTTGTCTTGGGTGCCTTGAAATATCCTAGGGTGACTTGAGAGGAAGTTGCCAAGGAAACAAGAGATGCAACTCAGAGAAACATTTAGGTGTTTAAAGTTGATGTCTGAATTCTACTGAGTTTCTGAGATAGTATAATATAGGAAGTTGTCATGGAAACGAAATTCAACAAATGGTTAATGAATAGCCAGGCTGGGCAATTACTGCAGGTAGCTGTGTCAAACAGTTTGGACCAGAACACCTTTAAAAAATGAGAAGTCTCCACAGGTCCTTGGTTGTTGTTTTTTACACCAGATAAAAAGAGGAAATGATGCTTAGGCATCAAAATGGTAGATGCATTCTCAAAAGTGCTAATTTATAGCTGTGTTAAGTTTGGATAATATAAATCATAACTCCTTAACCAGCATCCAGAAGCTCTCCTAATCAACCTGCTTAATTAATTAATCTCAAGTAATCAACCTGCTTTGAAGTTCAGATATAATTCTCTTATATTATTGTCCATACTAAATGAGACATTTTAATTAAAAATACTTTTAAAACTCAATTTGTATCTTGATTGGTGTCTCTTGTCTTCCAAAGGCTTTTTGTTTAACATGATGTTTTGGTTTTGCTCTTTTACCCTAGGTTTAATCCCACGTCTACTTTTCTTCAATAGTAAATCCTTGACAAAGTTTTTTTAATTTCTGTAATAGAACATAACAGTCATTTTCCAGGACCATGCAAGCATCAATGTTTTTCTTCCTTTATTATTCCATTTCAGCTTCTCAATTTCCTGTCTCATTAGGTCTGAGGCATTTGTGTACAGTGCTTTAGGGTCTCAGCACTGATGTGAAAACCCATAACTTCCTATCAAATTCTAAGGAGAAATCTAAGAACACATACAGTAACATGCAATCCATATTCTTTTTTAATGCATTGAGGAAACCATGGCATTGGCAGTCTCAAGGAGATTAGCTGATAAAGGCTGCATAAGTGAACACACAGAAGGCATTTCATTCTGTTATATACAGAAATACATATATGTACATCTATACATACATATACATACCTTCTATTCTATGCAGACAGACTACACCTAATGAAGAGACAAGATAGACAAAGTAATCTAAATTCTTCTGCATGGAAATTTCTTTCATAAAGCTACTTAAAAATCACAATAATTTTACTTCCCCAATGGAATGCCCTCAAATAGTTGTCCCTGGGAAGCATTTCCTATCTAACACTCATACTAAGAACATCATGCTGTTTAATTTGCTAAAAAGCTCCTGGCCATTATGTTCTAGCTTCAGCCTGTCACTTGTTAAAAATAACAGCTTTTTGAGACGTTTCACAAACATTTTTGTTTGCCTTAAATAGCAAGGAATTAAGATGCCAAATACTGGGTGACAATATTTGTAGCTACTTCACCATTTTAAATTATTGCTACAATTGTAAAATTTACATTATGTCATTTCTACCAGCTACACACACATGCACACAAACGGGACATTTCAAAGAACATCTGTGCTTGCACAGGAATGAAGGTAAAGAAAGCTTGTGTCATTTGCTTAGCCACTAGAAATGCCATACACTTTTAATGAAGTTTACCTTTTTCATGAACACTGAAAAATTTTCCCTTTGATCCCTTCACCTCCTCCTCACTACTTTACCACAAGGGTGACAGAGGTTGGCGAAGTTTCCATGCACCCTATGGTCTTGTCTCCCTCTGCCTGCTGCCCCAGGTTGTTCCTCATTTAGTGCAGCTGCACTGATGGTAAACAGGAGAAAAATAGGAAATCCAATCCAAAATTACAGTATCTCTAGCCCAGCAAGACCCCTCCAATTTGCTATGGGGTTCTTGTGGGTGCTTTTGACCTAAAGAATGGGAAAGTAAGATGGAGTGTTACTTTCAAATCTGTCTTCACATGAGCCTCACAAGGTCCAGATGGATGCTTGGATAGAAGAAAAAAGAGAATTCAACTTTCACAATCTCATTAAAATTCTGGAAATATCAGCACTTCCCCAGACTTTTGAATAAAGATTTCCAGGAGAATTTCAGCTTTTATGTAAGTTTCTGGACTTATTCCAGTTCATGTAGAAAAGTGCTTAAAAGGTTTAGAAAGAGAGGATAGAAAGACTAAGCCCTGTATAGAATTTTTGTATGCTTTTTTAACATCTACATATTATTGAGAGGCTTAAAGCATAATACATAAATGATTGGGACTGATCAAGAATCAAGACTCCAAATGTGAGCCATATTTAACATGAATGCATGCCCTTGGAAACCACACACAATTTCTTTTACCACCAATCCTCCTAGCAGAAAATCTGAATAGAACTAGGATTTACCAAGCACCAGATGATGTCCCTGAGCTGTGAAGAGTACAGTAAGATAAAGAGAAGAAAAGTAATTCATTGTCATTCCCAACATAGTAGTTAAGCCTACCTTGCCCTTAAATGTATTTTGCAACCTGTATGATTTTGTAATTGTACGGCTTTGTGCTAAAGATAATACAATAACCTTGAATTGTGCTTTATAGCAACACAATCAATTAACTACTTACATATGGACAAACACTTGAATATATTGTATTGTGTCTGGATGCTACGTTACACTTCTCTCATAGACTGCATTCAATTAACTCAAGGCTGTTGCGACTTCCTGAGCATGCTGCAGAATAAAGTCCTTCACAGAAAGGGCATTTGCCTCTTGTGTGTCAAGATACTCAAACTTTAAACTTGAATGAGTCATCTGAAAGTTTAATTTCAACACTATTAGTGCTGGAAAGTCTCGTTTTAAAGCCTGTTGCAGTTTAAGGAAGCGAATCAGACTGTGGCTCACTGCTCATTGCCCAAAGATTGTGTAGTCAGCTGGATAAAGGCAAAAATGCATCTTTGTTGGCTATACAGCCAAATGCTCTATGTTCCTGGATTTTTTTATAGCATTTATTAGAAGTTATCGACTTCTTGAGATCATAAGTAAAGGGGTATGGGAATAAGGAACCTTAAAGTTAGGATTTTTTCTTTTCTCTATTATTTGTATTAGCTAACAAGAAAAAAAGGTGTTCCATTGTACCAGCAATATTTTCCCAGCAACTGATTTTGCTTCATGTTCTGAAAATACAAGCTGAAGAGATATTGAAGCTATGGGAATCCTGCGATACAAAGTTATGCTACTTTATTAATCATCTATCCTTCTTAAATGCTGACATAGGTTAGCATTTTTTTAAGAATTACTGGCATCACTGGGTTTCTTGTATACTTTGTAATGACCAGTGCTACTAT
Organism: Rhadina sibilatrix; assembly: GCA_013400275.1. Taxonomy (NCBI): domain Eukaryota; kingdom Metazoa; phylum Chordata; class Aves; order Passeriformes; family Phylloscopidae; genus Rhadina; species Rhadina sibilatrix. The sequence goes on along the minus strand of VWYO01004987.1, from coordinate 50,258 downwards.
ATTCACTCAACAGAGTGAAAAAAATTATACTTTCCCTAGCTAATACAATCATCATTTCACATTTTGACTACTCACAAAAAGCTATTTGCATCCCATACACAAATTTAATGCTTGTACCTGTGAAATTGGAAGCAGTTCTATAAAGAAAACTGATTCCTTATGAATGATTTTTCAAACTGTAAATGTGAAAACTCAATCTTTAAAAAAATCAACACTCCTTTTTCCATTAATATAACTTTCAAAATGAATAGGTTTGTGAGCTTTTTATTCTTGAAAAACATATTGGAGAGAGGGCAGAGCTGTCCTCCCAGGAGAAGTCTGTTAAATAATAAATATAAACCCCAATAACTTTCAGGCACTTCAAACGAAGCACAAAATACAGAAAACTCACAGTAGTTAGTCAGTACATCAGCACCAGGGATTCAAGTAATTTTTATTCACTTGCGCAACTCAGGGCAGTTTGTCTCTCACTGAATTGCTGTTAACACAAAGCATCCACAGCAGAAAAACTATTTAAACATCTTGTGTATGGAACTTCCCACTAGGAAACAGAGCTTGTGATATAGCAATTTAACAAAAATAAATTAAATCTATACATGATCCTCTCAAAGGCAGAGCAAAGGAAGGTTTGTCAGTGCTTTGGAGGAAATTCTCCTGTTGCTTACACTCTCTTTCAGAAATTTTCAGGTCCCTTCTAATCTGCAGACCTTCTCTACATCTTCACAATATGAACTCAGGGGTAAATTTACACCTATAGACAAAGGACCTAGCAGGGACTGAGCAAGAAAACAAACATCAGAGGGTACAGGTTGGGACAGGGAATCCAGTCAGCCCCTTGCTTAGCATCAAGGCAACAGTCATGCCCTGTAGGATGTGAGAGTGCACACTCGATAGCCAAGTCTCTGGCAAAGCTGGTGTGGTCTGCTCTGGGTGAACAGTGAGGGGAAGGAGCACAGAGATAAGGCTGCTAAATGCCAGTTGTCCCTTACTGGGGGGCTGCAGCATCTGGGCTGAACACCTCCAGCAGTGACATCTGCTTCTCCTCCAGCTTCTCAGCCACCTGGTATCAAACACAACTGGTGCAGGGTCTGTTATAACTGTAGTATCCTTCATTCCAGGTGGAGAAATCCTGACATCTTTCTTCCTTTCTCGCCCAGCACTTTGCAGCCATTCCCTGCATTGGACAGGCTTTGTTGCTGAGTTGGGTCACCTTTCAGCAGTGACCTTGATTTTAGACTGTGCTCCTCACTGGGCTAGCAAACATCTGTCCAGAGCTCACATAAGCCCAAGTGAAAAGTTTAAGTGTGATGCTGACAGAGAGATCTGTACTAAAATGTAGGTGGGAGCCTGAGTTAGGCCTGTGATGAAGACATACTCAGTCTAGATATTCCATCACAAGAATGACAGATCCAACATGCATCAATGCACTGTCCTAAATGACACTGTTGCTAGTGTCAGGAAAGGAAAGCAAATAAAGCAAAGAACTAAGGACAAAACATGCTGAGTGAAAATATATATGTGCATCCTTAAGCAGTGACCACTCTACACATACACTGCGTAATGTAATTGCATTTCCCATGATAACACCTTCAGGGAGATAGTTCAATTTCAGCCATGAAATATAGCTCCATTTTTATGGGTATGTCATAGATTTCAGCTGGCAGTTTACCAGTTGATAGTTTGAGGCTGAAGGAAACACTTTCATTCATTTCACTGAGGGTAATCATGGTGTGCAAAGCCACTGATTAAAATGATAATCTGAAAGAAGGCCAGAAGTGAGAGAAAGCCTCTCTGCTCCCTCCTGCCTCTACTCGCTTCCCCCTCCTCGGCACTGGATTCCTCAACCTTTGCCACAACTTGCTGGTAAATAGTCTGGGCTAAAATTAGGTATATAGCAAAGGGTAGGTGTTACCATCTGCTGCATGTTGTTAATTCTTGATGGCCTGATAACATCTATTTTTGATGTTCTTTATTAGCTTTCTGAGGAGAAGAACAGAGGGATAGGGCTCTAGTGCCACCATCAGTGGTTTGCAGTATTTGCTGCTTTTCTTCACTTAACAGCCACCTCTGCCACAACAACGAGTTTTAGAAGAACATGCATGGTAAGACAAGAGACCATGACAATATTTGAGATATTATCCTTCATTGCAGTGCTTTGAAATCATCATTGCTTTTTCTCATCTGGTTCTGAACTCTCCATTTTCATTCTCCACCTACAATCATGCTCCCAAAGACAGCGTAAATAAGCCAGATAAGTGACTTGGCACACATGACTCTCAGCCACTTGCTAGGTAGTAGGCATGTAAAAGATGTTTCTTTAAAAACAACAGCTGAAGGTCTGAGTTGCCTTTCTGATCTTTTACATTATACATGACTAAGTATTTTACATCATGCTTGGCTAAGCATACTGCAAACAAAAACTGGGAAGAGAAATTAACTCAGAAATTAGCTCAGGCCTCTCAGACTAAAGAGTATCTTCATCATAGGTCAAATTTTCAAGTAAAAAGTTCATGAAATATTTTAAAGGTTAGTAGTGGAGGCCACCTTTTTAATACAAACTTGTCATTCATTACAAGTTTTCACCTGGAATCCTAAGCTTTATACTTACCCGTTATTTTGGAATTCCAACTTTATATAGACTTCTTACTCTTATCTCGCATATCCTCATAAATGCTCCTTTGATTGCATGCTACTAGTCATCTCTTCCTAGAGTTCATGTTGGTCATACTCAATAATTCTCTTTCTTCTCCAAGGTGCCAAAGGTTCACTATGACACCACCTGTGACAATTAAGTGCTTCATCCTCTAATGAACCAGATGATGCAGCAGTCCAGCTCTCAATCCCATTGAGCTGTTGTCCTGGCTGGGTGCCTCTGCCATCTTGACCTGTCTGCCCAAACCCTTTTCCTGAGAAAGCCTGGCTGTGTTCTCCCAACTGCATGAAACAGCCAACAAGCCAAGCATCACTATCAGGACTGGCAAGTATATTTGTTTTCAGCATCTCCGCAGTGAGTCAGTGAGACAGATGTACTCTTGAGGGCTAGCAAAGTCACATTGCCTTTTTATGAATAGCTGAGATATTCAAAACTGCAAAACAGCTTCCCAGAGGAGGCAAATGGGCCCCAGCCTGAGTCGGCTTAGGCCCTTCAGGAAGGCTCAGTGTCTGGAAACATTAGGAGGTAAGAAATATCAACAGCAACTGTAAATGTCAGTGAAGAGAGTTACTACTTGTAAGTGATACATTAAAGATCCGTATCCAGTGGGAAAACTGTATCTGATATTTAGCTCTCCCCAGACACAGAGCTCTGCTACACAAAGATGGAATACTTGTAATTGAAAGAGATAAACATTCTGGCTGCTTTTAGAAAGCCTCCTGAATTATTTGCATTTTTCAATCTAAAGAGATTTACATCATATATATCATGTTATAAAACATGAGCAGGCTATACCAGGACAAGCAGAAAAAAGGGAATGTCTGCAGGTGAAAGTGTAACCAAACTCCAACACACCATGTGACCTAGAGACAAGAATTGTTAGATACTTAGCTCAGTATTTCTAAAATTGAGGTAATGATGTTTCTAAGGGTCAGTAAAAAATACAAAAGAAGTTAAAAATTATGAGGAGTTTAAAAAATTATGAGAAGTTAAAAGTTATGAGGAGCAGCTGTACTTCATTTCTAAAGGAGGTGGGTTATGGATGTGGATTATAACATGAGCCTGCAACATTCTCTAGATGGGGAACTCAAATACCCTTAGCTGTTACCAGCAGCTCAGTTCCTTCAAGGCAAAGTGTTAATTAAAATCACATGTAGCTGGCAATTATGGTTTGGGTTGATACTCCTGTAAGATATGGAAGGAGCTATGTCTGATGCAGTGAGTAAAAATGCTGGGATTACATGGAAAAAATGAGTCAAAAAATAGTCACAGATGGTTTAGAAAATACTATGCCTGCATTATAGGGAGCTATCTGTTGTTTTCTACAGTCTGAATAAGCTGAGAAATTCACAGAAGGGGATGATCAGTGATGAGAAAAGTGGACACCAGAAGCTGTCACGCAAAGGCTATGTTTGTGTAATCCAGCACCATTTTGTCAGCTTCCAAGAAAATTCACAAGTTCATAACAGGGAGCACCATCATATTTACTTCTGCTATGAAGAAATGGAAGAAAGAATAAAGGTCTTATAAATATGAAATTATCACCTATAGTACCCACTCAGAGAAAGAAAACTATATAGTTGTATCCCTAAATCTCACTCACATACTCTCTTCTCTCACAAACACAGACACATGAGTATGCAGAAGGATAAGGACTGCTTCCTAATCCCTGGCTATTGCAAAGGAAGATAAGTAATCCTCTGTAATCAAATCTGTATGAAGCTTTCATTTTTTTCATAATAAAGCATTCATGTTACAGATGCCCTGCCAGATTTTACCATCTTGCCATTATATTGATTCTTAAATAGGAAAGCTATCATACTTCTGACTGCTCCTCATGAGGAGAGTAATTAGATTATTTCATCATCTGGTTCATCAAAGCAGGAAATACTTAAGTGTCACAGCTGGTCTCAAGCTAAATATCTAGTACCAAGATTTTAAATGAAAACTGTTACATCTTCAGTGGGTAAGCATTTCATAAATGGCTAGACAGTAAAAAAATGATGAAGATAACAGATATCTCACATCTTTGGGCTGCAAAGGGAGTCTTAAATCTAGAAGTGCATTTGAATTTATTTTCTCTTGCCTTTGCTAGTACTATCATCAAAGAGGTTCTGCAAAATGAACGATTCTGGAAAACTGAGAGAGCTATTTAGATTTCTGGCAAAGATTTATGTCCGAGAATTAAAAACTCTGAGTCAACATCTTAATTTTAAGTGAATCTCCTGTTATTGATGCAACCTGTCCAACCAGAGTACTCACCAGTATGAAAAGATCAACTACAAGGAAGTGCATCACCCTTGCAAAGGAACCATCCCACTGTCCAATCACTATTCACTGCCCATCATTCCTTTCTGAATTTGTAAAAGATATTCCTCTTGTGCACCTGCTGTGTACATTGAGCAAACCTTTCTGTAAAGAAACATGTAACAAAGCCACAACTCTGTTGTGCTTCTCCTTCTATATATACACAGAGGAAAAGAAATTACAAACTACTATGGTGAAAGTAGAGTTTGTTCACCACAGTGATTTTGGAGTGATATTGCCACCTATCACCAGCAGACACTTAGGAAAAGGCTCAGGTTTTGCAGGTCTACTTAAAATCTCAAAAAGAGCAGAACGATAAGGGGTAAATTATTTCCTTTAAAGAGCATTCTCATGAAAATCATATGTAAAAGCAGAGTCTCCATATTATACCAAAACCTCAGTAACTTTGTTACGGGATAATATAATCCTATTTCTCTTACAGATCTATAATATCATTATGTAAATGGCTATACAAAGCTATGATTATATCAACAAAATGAAATTGTTGTGTAAAACAGTTCCCATTCTCTGCAAATGAAGCTTTTCGGCACTGTAAAACCAGAAAGTTTCCTCCCATAATGCTAGAGGTAATGTTAACATTGTTGATTCCTGTTGCATTTTTTACTTTGAGGTTTATCACAATTAACCTTGAAGAGAACAGGACCAAAAAAAATAATATATATATATGAGGAAGTTGCATCATGCAATGAAAATTGTAATAATATTTAGATTCCTCTTATGTTCCATGCCTTGACCTTACTAGAAATGTAGTCATCTTCATAACTTTGCCGGACAGTTTACTTGGTCAAAATATAGCTCTTTGTAATCTAAACTCTCTTGGGGTTTTGTTTGTTTGTTTGTTTGTTTGTTTTTTATTAGGCTGTAGGCCTCATAAAATTTTCAATGGAAGTTTTGACTGGGTCACTTTGACATGGAAAAATGTAATTTTTATGTCATAGCTATCTTTTTGAAGTTATATGAACCAAGAGATGAACCATGAACCTCAGAAAAGGACACATTCTTTCTTTCTGAACTCAGCCTAATTTTTGGAGCAACAGAGTAATGAAAGATTCAAACAGTTTAAAACACACATAGAATAATTTGAGGGCAGTAACAACGTCATAAGAATATTTCCAATAAACTGTCTCCTGAATTAATAGCATATAGCTGTTACAAGACAGTGCTATGAAATAAACTGGTAAAATTTAGCTACAAACTTCAGTTAATGATCCTGTAAAATCATGACCCATGATGCTAATATTTTTAGCCTATTACATTATTAGCTATTCTTAAATTTCTAACTTATTTCTGCCTTTCTGCTGGTTATATCTTGCACGCATTTCATTTTCTACACTGTAGCCAATGTGTGGCCACACTTTGTGCTGAAAGAAAGGCCAGAAATGAAATTCGGATTTTTGCACAATTCTGCAGTTGACCTATAACCAGCAGTGTGCAACATCTGCTGTGCTAAAAATGCTGGCATGGGGAACTGCACCCACCTTCTGTGTTGAAAAATGTCTCCATCTCCAAAAAGGGGAAGAGATGGATCTTTACAAATCTTTACAATAAAGTCTCAAATGTGTGTTTGAGCTTGTCCACAGCAATGGTTTAGAGAACCATGAGCATGCAGCAGCACTAGCTGTGAAGTGAACAATTCTCATTATTCCACTGCATTTTGGGCACTGTTTTCCACTTTTTCTTCTTTATAGATCCTCGTTTTCTCATATATAACTTATTTTCTCATCTCATAACTATGTGTTACAGAAATACTCTTTAAGGAAGGACAGAGAAGGGAAAAAAGAGGTCTAAGACAGGCAGAAGTGAGTATTCCACTGATTCCAGGTGATTAAAGGACTGTAGGCTCCACAATCTGAGGCAAATTGATGCAATGTTACAGATAAAATGAGAATGTCTGACCTCCTTCTCCCTCAGAAGTTACTGTTTATTTTACACAAGGAAAACTGAATACAGATATCCAACATTCCAACTAGTGATAAGCAATACTACTATTTTATTTTAAGACAATTTACTTACTGTCATGGGAAAAAAGAAGACATGATACTGCATATTGAACAATAGGAGGGGAAAATCTTACTCAAATTTTGCATTTGCATCATTCACAGCATTTTAGTAGTAGTATTTTAACCATGAATACTATCTCCCTAGCCCATCTGAAAAAAGTCTCCTCTGTTCCCTCAGGGCTATCATTTCCATAAAGGTCATCAAATGAAGCCTTACTTTGTTGTTTTGTTATCAAACAGGTAGCACCAGAGAACTGGTAAATAAAAATCCTCTTGTGGAAAGTAGTTCTGCTAGGGTACTGTTGTCCTATTTAACTTTTTACTTACAAATTAGGCAGCACAACAGAGAAATCATGTCTTGCACATTTTTATGTTCTTGTGGCTGCAGCCAATTTTGCTATTGCCACAACTTCCCATCCTCCTACTTACATTTACTAAGCAGCCTCTAATCCTCCCTAATCACCAGATTCATGTTTCCAATCCCATGCCACACTCTGTTATCTACAGTTGTTTGTGGAAAGAGGTAACAAATTCAAACCATGCAATTTTACAGATAAGCCTTTCTAACAGTTAAAAGAAATCTAAAGGCACCTCCAGTAACAAACATTAACAAAATAAAGTTACTAATGGGTAAATGAATATTAGATTGAAGAAAAACATTTGAGAAATAGAGAAGGATGAAGGAAGAACTAAGCAGCAAAACCCAGATCTTATGGAAAGTCAGACTTACGTTGTTGTAAGTAAATGCAAACTACTAACTGAAATATAAAAATGCTCTGATACAAGTAATGGAGATTTCATATTTTTGCATCACAGGGAAAAGATGAAAGATGATGCATTTGTTAAGAAGACACTGTGATTTCAGTGTCAAGACTTCACTGTCAACAGTGCCTCCTAGCCCTTCTTTTCATAAGACAGGTAGCTAAAAAGCCAAAAAGCCAGAGGGGAGGACCACTACAGAGCCCAGCCTGCAGTTTAGCAGCCAGAGTACTTCGAAGAATGCCTGGATGTCTTGAGACCAGAGGCACTTTGAATTTCAGCCCTCAGGGCATGGCCCATAACTCTAATCCCAAAACAGCCCATGTGGCAGGCTCAGACCCAGAGCTGAAAGCCCAGGCTCTGCAGCACACTAAGAGTTCAGCAAGTTGAATAAAAGATGTTTGCAAGTAAAACGCAACTTTCTTTAGAAATTTTTCTGCCTACATGGAGAACAACCCTGATAAGGTGATAACGTCAATTCCTTTATGTCAGCAATGAAAGTCCTCATAGCTAGACCCAGCAAAGTGACCTGCCCTCACTAGAGCAGCTCTGATGTCACTTTAGTGATGTCAAAGCACATTGAAGCTGCCAGAGAACCGATGGACCCACACACCCGCCCAAGCCCCTGCAGGCTTCACACACTTTTGAGATGTGGCCAGGGTCATGGGAACACACCTTGGCAGCTGCTATGCTGTTCACTTACCAATGTCAATGTTATGCTTTCAGAAAATTATCAAGCAAAAATATATCTATTACACAGGCCTCAGGCAAGCTTTCAAATCATGTATGGTATTGGGACACCTCTAACCAAATAAATAGTACCTTTTCCCCATAAACTGGTAACATTAGGACACTGATAAGTAAAAAATTAAAAATCAATTTCTAGTAATGCGCATATCATTGTTATACAAAGCACTGTATACCACTGATTCACACTATTCCAACAGGTCGGCTTTGCCTCCACACACACATGCACATACACAATTCTCTCTAAAAAAAACTGCCAGACTCAGCCCTGGAAACATTCAAGGTCAGGTAGGATAGGACTCTTGGCAACCTGATCCAGACAAAGATGTCCCTGCTCATTGCAGGGAGGTTGGACTAGATGACCTGTAAAGGTTGCTTCCAAATCAAACTATTCTATGATTCCATGAAAAAAACCTGCCAGCTAGGATACCACAACTGGAACATACCTCATATCCCTTGGCTATTCTCTAGCCACCTTCCATTCTCTTCCATTATGTCCAACCCAAAATAAGCAGTAGGCAAATCTTTAATGGTATGTTGAGGCTAATGAATGCAATTATCAAGGCAGAGTAGCATTTACCTCCTCTAATTTATAGTTGTTTATGTACTTTGCAAATCTATTTTTCAAAGTCAAGCCTTTGCTGCTGCTGACACCTTTCCAAGCTGTATGCTATGAAGAGGTATGACCTCCTCACTTACCTCACTTCTTTAATAATGTTTAATCTTGCAAAAGAAGTTTTGCTGTTTCCACAGGAGTACATGCCTAGCAATCATTATTCCAAAAACATATCTTACTGATATAATTCTTCACAGAAGTTTAAAAATACAAGTAAAGGTCATATGCTAATTTGACATTTCAAAATCATACTCAAACCTGAAGATTCATAAAAGTAAGTTTGATTATGACACTTGATGTACTCTACGTATAGAAAAAGCTTACAATTACTTCTTTTCATAATGTAACTGAGCTTTTTTTGCAACAAGACATAATTTTAAAGGGCTTTAAGTAGTAGAGAACATCCAGCCAAAGAAACTTTTACCATTGTCCTGCTAAAATAACAAGATGTATCAAATAACATACTTTTTGAAAATTCTTGAGTAATGACAGTTGTCACTTCTCCAAGCTGCCACATGAACTCATAGCTTAAAAAACCCTTTCATTTTGTTAATGTTGTAAGTAGAATTCAAATAAAAAATAGATGGAGTGTGTATGTGTGATACCAGAATACAAAAGAAGAAAATCCCGTTTAAAATAGGGGAAAAAACCTTACAGTTCCTTAGAAACACTGAAGATGTGAATAGTATCTAGGCTGATGCTTATTAAATACACCTTTAACATCTCATTATTATTTTGTACTCCTCCATCCTTATCTTCTCCCTTTTCCTTTCATTTCTTACCAACTTTTTAAATTCTTCAGAGCAAGTTTTCTTTTTTATACAAGGCTTGACACAACCGAGGGCAGCTGAGCAATTGACACATATAACATAAAAGGAAACTGGATCTTAAATTGTCCTATTATAATAGCTGGTTTTATACTGATCTTTCAGTATGCTGCAGATTCTGCCTCAGAAGAATCTTTTGACAGACACTGAACGATCTGATGGCTGGTTAGGAACAGCTGGGATATTGGACAGCTGGAGAAGTGTAAGAAGTGTAAGAATTCTAAATTATGAATTAAGCATAACAGGCAAATAATTATGTTTAAAAGATGATCCTATCAACTGCTAATACCACCATGAGATTTCCAAGTTAGCAACAGGCTTTCTCCTCCTGAGAATGGTTTCAGGTTGGCTGCAGATGTGGAACACCACTTCTGTCATATTCACAAGGTTTTCTTCATGGCCAGAGGAGTGGAAGAACAGCAAACAGGTGTCCAAGGCACTATTTTGTAACTATTTAGGACAGGATTAGGTACGACACAAGTTCCAATCTTCAACTTTTGACTTAGCCTGAGAAGCTTAGAGTCATCCTGCACAAGCCCTCTACATACAAGCCATACTTAGGAGGCTGGAAGTAGCTGCTCAGCTGCTTCAGTTTAGTGGTGAACACAGTGATGGCAGGTTAACAGCTGGATTTGATCTTAGAGGTCTTTTCCAATCTTAATTATTCTAGGATTCCAGAAAGCCACTATTTACAAAAGGACTCCACAGAAAAGACAAATTATTAAGGTCATCAACTCTTAAACAGCCTAAAGAAGGTTATTCCCTTGGAAGGGTTCTGCTGCTCAGCTCAAAGGAGACAGGTGGTTTCCTGATCTCTAAGACAGTTCATCTTTCTTTTAGTTGTAATTAAAAAGATAATCTGGAGTTGTTCATAGCAGCGGATGTGGAGCAGACAATATTGTCATTTCTTGTGCTGTTTTGTAGAGTACAAAGGGAAAACAAGTTAAGTGCAGTAGTTATCATTTATTCCACACTTGAGTCCCATACATCATTTAGTACTAGATGAGAGCATCTTGGGAGGGCAGGGGAATTCTGACTGGGAAAGCAGAAGCTTTCCAAAGAAGTCAGGTAGGGAATGTCTTATAAAACTAAAAGCAATAAAAGAATCTTCTATCCCTTTTAGGTGTAGGTAAGATCACTTACCTACTGACAGTTTAAAACGCAGACTAAATAAAATCATGCAGCAAGAAATGCTTTCCCAGGAAATGTAACTTCCACTGTTACATTATTTACTTATTTTAAGTATATGTTTAACTGTTGGGGGAGAGGGAAAAAAGCATTTTCCTTGTTTTATTTACTCCACTGCTCCAATAGGCAAAACATGAAACTGAACAGTAATATAGAAACTGGGTCTGCAAATAAGACACAAGTTTTTATCTTAACTTTTATTACAAAATTATCAAAAAATCCTCTGCTAACAATTAAGGTTTAACTTAAAAAAATCTTCACAGCTCACCAGGCTACCAAAATGGAAATGAAGGTGAAGAAATTAGGCAATGTATTTTGCTCTCCATTATAAACAGTCAGAACTCAGGAGTCTGCCATCAGGAAAATCAGTTTGTCCAGCACCTCTGCCTCTACTGCTGCAAATGAGTAAGTGGCAGAAACCTTATTACATTTCTTTGTATTTTTCAATGTAAATCTAAGCACCACAAAGGATACACAGAGTGCACGATTCTTTATTTTTTTTTTTTTTAAAGGGATAATTTTTATGTTAGCTGAAAAATACAGCTCACTGGCATGGCTTTATAATGTTCCAGAAACATAATGAAAGAAATTTTTTTAAAATACATAGAATCTGTTAAAATTTCAGAATTTTTTAAGATGTTGTGACTGATCATTTACAATTACTGATCAAATACAATATATTTAAAAAATTAACACCATACACAGAAAGAGAGAATTGCCAGCTGTTTTAAAAGTACAGTTTTACAAAGAATATGGTCAGTCAAGAATTCATGTGCCAATAAACGTAAGGACTGCTCCTTTTATTTTCTCTGAGACAGACAGGCATACAAACATGTAGGGAGATACACTGCCTTCAAAATCCACTGTTATGCAAAAAAAATCTTTAAGAAAATATGCATCATTCAGAACTGCTTACTTCCATTGACTCTTTAAAAATAACACAAGAGCTACAACAGAAAGTAGCAATGTGCTATCAGCTCAGATTTGATAGCTGCAGTGAGAATACTTTAAAATATTTTTCCTTTCTTGAGGTTTGAAAAAGAACAAGGATGAACTTACACTCTTAACACTGTTGGCAGATGAAGAATTGTTTGCACCTGGTGTGTTAATATACTCTTCAGAAACCACAAGCCCACAAGCCTATAGAACCACACAACACTTATTCTCTAGGGTCATGTTAAACATTGACCAAGAAGGAAAACTGCAGAGTAACCAGCCCAGTTATGCCAACTTTTTACTAGTTCACTGGATAGTCAAATATGATTTTGGAGTGGCTGACCACCAGGAACCACCAAAGAAACCCCTGAGACAGAAGAACATGCAAAGGGGAGGGAACATATGTTAATGATTTTGGGGAAATTATTGTCATCTGTGTGTTATTCAGAAAGGTCAAAGAATATGTATGTAAGATACAGTATATAAACAGGAGCTTTCTCTGTAATCAGCATACATGGTATTTCAGAGGAGATAATCCCTTATGCATCCAGCCAAACAAAGAATGCCTGCTTCTTAACGCTACACTGCTGTTAAGGAGTTTTATCTTTACTGATTTTTGGTAACAACATCAGTATTAAAAATGGACCACCCCAAGGGACCACCTTGCCACAGAGGGGTGATAGTATTAAACAGATATCTTATCACTTAAAGAATTCTAACTAAAATGCAATTGGTTTTATTTCTGTTACCTTTAGGTGCACTATCAGTAATAAAGTTAGGTTCAAGAGCCCCCTGGGAAGATATGGAATTTCAGAAGGTATAGATTTCTAAGACCCAGCTCAGTTTTCATTCTGCAGAAGAGTGAAATAATCAATGTGCTGAAACTTCAAGACCTCATTTCCCCAGCTGGTCCAGCCAGGCTGTAGGTTGCGGGCAAACAACTCCAAGCATTCCACATCTGGCTTGATAAACTCTGCCAGAACTGCTGTGCAAGAGAAAAAAAAAAAAAAAGAAGACAACAACAATGACAAAGGTACAAATAACAACAGTAAACAAGTAAAACCTCCCCCTCTGATGCTGCCCGATGAAAAAAATGGATGTTTCATTAAAAAAGGGAGAGACAGCAAATTAATTTCAGAGGTTTCATCAAACAGCTGGACTATTTATAGTGAGAAAGTAATTTTAAATAAGTGCCCTTGAGATTCTGAACAATACTGTCAAGGCCTTCAATAGCCTTGATTTATTGGTTTTCATTTAGAGAAAGGGAAGGAGGATTTATTTCAGCCTGTACATAGATGAGTTCTGAATTTTTTACTAATATCAACCAAACACCTCCTAAAGCCTCACTTAGCTCCAATAACATGGGGGCAATACTTCTAAAATTAAATAAATAAATAAATAAACCCTTTTCTTAATTACGACCACACTCTTTTCCTCTGTACTTTAAAGGGAATAAAAGTACTTTTGTAATGACAACTGTTAATAGACAAAATAAGAAGCACCAGTTAAATAATTATAGCACTAAAAGGGCTATAAAAATGCAGGAACTATTTTTTTACCCCAATTATCAACCTAGCAGCTGGAAAAATATTTCTATAACTGTTATCGTTATTCAGTAACATAAATCTCAAATTTATTTTACAGTTAGATATTTTTACTGCCTAAATCCAAATATAAAGATGCCTGTCATTAACATCAATTGTGTCACTGATCATGACTGATATTCTTGGAGTGATAGAAAAAGTTCTTACATTTTCCTTGAAAAGTATTCTTGCAAAGAGTTTATTGTTAAATGTGTTACTTCTCACACAGAGCCATTTAATCTGTGGCTGGTTCAAGCAACTCCTTAACTAGGTTTCATGAAATGTCTACAAAAACATTTTTGTGTAGAAAAATATGCATGAGAAAAGCAAAGGTTTAAGGACCACCTGTCTTGGGTTATGGAACCAAAAATGCGTATTCTATTTCATCTGCTGAAAGCAGTTGGGGAAATGTTTTTTTTCTTTATCTCTCGTAACTCTGGGGGGAGGGGGTTGGATGTCTTCATCCTCTTAAAATCAGGTGGGGCAGTGTTTTCTTATCTCTTTCACCACCCATCCTCCCTCCAGGGGGATATTTTCTGCTAATGGGCCACTAACACACCCTCAAAGCATACATCCCCAAACTATACCCTCCTCAAAGCAGTACATCCAGATTCCATCATCCTATTGTGAGATGCTCCGCCCAGTGGGGGGAGCCAACCATTCCTACCTGGATAAAAACTGAGACGCAGGAACACAAGGACTGGAAGAGTGGACCCTTCTCACCATCACTGGACCCTTGTTCTACAGGATTATCTCTACTCCAACAGAACCACATCTGCCACTCCAGGAGGACTCACTTTTGGACTGCTTCCAACACCCTGACCAACAGGGTGCCAGGTTGTAGCTCTGACTCTGTCAGGGTTTTCTAGGATTGTTGGTTGTTTGTTTGCTTGTTTGGTTGGGTGGTTTTGTTTTCTACTACATTTGTATTTTTAATGTTCCTAATAAAGAACTGCTATTCCTATTCCCAGAATCTTTGCCTGAAAGCCCTTAATTGCAAAATTATATTTTGGAGGGAGTGAGGGGTTTACATTCTCCATTCTAAAGGAAACTCCAGCTTTCCCTGGCAGATACCTGTCTTTCCAAACTAAGACACCACCCAACACAGAGAAGGCAGAAAGACTGAGAAACTTATCTATACTAAAAATTGAATGTTAAGTTTTTTGTTTTGCTGCTGAAGATAAAAGAAGAAAAAATATGGTAACATATGCCTTTCCAAAGGATACCTTGGCCATTGCGAAATCTGATCTGCAGAGATTTCTGAATCTCTGTCACTTAAAAATAGGGCTTATAAATCAGACATTTTGCTGCTTCACTCAGTCTCCTCAGATACGATCATTGCAGAAAGCTAAAACACATCAGCATACACCAAAGAATGAGAGGAGATGCTTTTTTTGTTTGGTTTTTTTTTTGGTGCAATCCAAGCACTGACTTTTTGCATCAAGCCTGCCAGTCACAGATGCCCTGTGTGAGACTCCAGCTGATCAGGTCATGGATTGCCCCTGTTGCAGAAAGATGAGCACCCACTTCACTTTCTAGTGTTAGCCAACCCCAGGTTGTAGGTAGGTTTCCTACCTACATGATCACCTCTTCCAAAGCTCCAATATATTAAAAACTTTTCTGTAAATATTTTTAATGGGTGTTTCCAGTGCTTTATTGTATTTTGGCATGGCATAAAAAACTATTCTCCTCCTAATCTTTAACAAATGTCACATGAATGTCTCAGATGGGTTATCAGCAAAGCAGCTTTTAATCTAAAAAATACTGCTACCAGAAGGAATCTCATTCCAAAAACCTGCTTCTTTTAGAGGCAAGATAAAATGTTTACAAATCTAGCATTTGCAGCGAAGAGTCTGGGAAGTTTAGAGGAAAATGTACATTCTCACAGAAAACTCATGCACTGTTTGGTGTCAAGGGAGTTCATCTAATTAGACACCACTTATGAGTAGTGGCTTAATACCATTTTGCAAGCCCATCACAATAAAAAAAATGGTTAAATTTATTTTTCTTTTCACAGCTCCATTAAGATAAGAATTTCTTGTGCATAACTTGCTGACAATTTGATCAGAGGGCTGAAGCACCTCTCCTAGGAGGACAAGCTGAGAGTTGGAGCTGTTCATCTTGGAGATGAAAAGGCTCCAGCGAGACCTTATTGTGGCTTTTAAATGCTTAAATGGGGCCTATAAGAAGAAGGCAAAAATGTTGTTTTAACAGGGCCTGCAGCAATAGGACAAGGGATAAAGGTTTTAAACTAAAATAGGATCAATTCAGACTAGATATAAGGAAACAATTGCTTACAATGAGGGTACTGAAACACTGAACAGATTGCCCAGTATGTTAAAAATGTCATCATGGCACTAGGTTCAGTAATCCAAAGCAGTTTTAACAGGCACCAAAAACTTTCATCCCTAAAAGAACAAATTTGAAAAGCACACTTTGGACATTCAAACAACCTCAAAGACTGGTTCACCAGAAAGCAAAAAAGGGGCAGCCAAGAAACCGATTAGCTTAGCAGAAGCAGGAAACATGTGCCAGTCTTTCTATCAATTTGGTTATAGAATTTAAAAATGAAGTTGCAGGAATCTCCCCCCATCCTTCTGGCAGAGAAATCATTTTTAAACTTAGAGTGCTTTTTTTAAAAAAGAGACATATTACAAATAATTTGAGATCACATTACAGTATGGTTCTTCATTGCTAGATTGTAGTCATTTACATAACCACATCAGGCAGCAACTTGCACTGCAATGAAATTACCATATCAAAAGAGCTGAATTTTGTTGGCTTAAAATCTCATTACATTGGTTTCCTTAAAATATGAAAAATCAGTGTTCAAGTTACAAATTATGTCTTCTTTGTTAGACCTTTACATCACCAGTAGGCTATCTTAACACGCATGGATCTGATCTGCAGCCCTCAAGCAAACCCTTGGGGTTTTTTCCTCTGAAAACAGCTAAGAGGAGTTCCATCAGTAGAAAAATTAATTATTGAGTTTTTCTACCATAGGAACAAATCAAAAAACAAAACCCAGCACACAATTACTTCTATCCACTTACAGATACCACTTACAGGAAACAGGTTAAACAGACAATAAACAGCCTATTCTTTATCACTTGCAGGTGTCACAAACACTATGACAGCAACTCAGGTACCTATACTTGAGCACCTAATGTTCTAAGACACATGAAGTGAGCACAAAGCCAGCTGGCAGACACAACAGTTCCAGAAAACCCATTTCATCCTGAAGCATAATCCAGTGGTCAGGCAGACTTGCCACACCTGCATACTCCTAATCCCAAACATGTATTGAAGATGCATGCTCCTAAAAATGTTTAAATGAGCAAAAGAAAGAATTACCTCTGAAACAAGCATCTATTTCTCCTTATTGTTTGAACATCCACTGCCTAAAAAGCAGGTTCTGCATTGACAAATTGAATATATAAAGTGAAAATAAGTGTCTGCTTTTTCACCAGCAGTGAGCCTTGCAAAGCACAAAGCACACAGTTATCTATCTCAGTTTAAAATAACCCTTCAAAAGAGTTTGCAGCAGAAGTCCTTTTTGCCCAATTTGTCTAAACCCTGAACAGAGCAGGACCAGGAAACAATCTGAAATCCAGCTCAAAGAGGGCTTTACAGCATTGCATCTTTCCTGAACTTCAAGTTAAACCTAGATGCTGATGCACCTATCAATTAGTCTTACAGCAAGGGCTCACAAGGTACATAAGGAAACAAAAGGCATTTACTTATTTACTTTTTTTTAGTTCCAAGGAAACCTTTATAACATGGCCTAATAAGCCATCACTGCTACAGGAGGAGGGAGTTCCCATGATTTCTCATTGTGTAGTTCTGCTGAATAAATGCAAATTGGTTAGAACATAGCCAAGAATTAATTCCAGTGCTTTTAGGCAAACTCCTACACAACAGTATTATTTCCTAATAATAAATGCATATACTTTAAAACTGGAAGAGCAGTGGCAATAACAAGATCAATCTATAATACAGGAAAAGGAAAAAAAGGTGATAAGAAGTTATGTAGAACTTGGTACATATCTGTAACAGAGTATCTTTTGTGCTCTCTAAGAGCAACATTGAATTGAATTAGGAAGAAAACCTGCTGTTATTTGAATCAAAACCTGGAGTGATAAAATTTGATTTTAACACATTTGCATAAAGCAGCTTAAGTACATTTACAATGACATATTAGAGCTCTAAGCATTGAACACAGCACATGCATTACCAAAAACCCCTACAGTTGCAATTTCACGGTTAAATGCACTGTAGGAACACAAACATCTCTTTTTGATGGCTTACTTTAATTTACATCTTTCTCTTCCCCCAGAGAGATAAACTCTTATAATCAGTCATTAAGTGGCTACATATGTACCAACATGCAACCTTTATTGTTGTAATAAGAAACAAAGTGCCAGACAGCATCAGTAAATACTAATATTTTTGGCTTGGTTACTACTTAAACAAAGCATAAAGAATGTGTGTGACTCATCAAGTGTCCTTCTCCCCCCTTGCCAAATCTCTGGTTCTGCTCAAATTTCTTCTGAACCTCTCTAGATTGTAGCTCAGCTGCTCTCTACTGGCTGCTTGAGAATATTGCCTGGTCGTGAAAGCAACACCTTGTACAGGACAGAAGTCAAAGCATCAGCAATCAGCTTTTGCTTTATGGTTTACCTTTTCATTACCTAACCATATTTTGCACAGACCTGCCAAAAAGCCATAGGATATACACGTATTTTCACAAAAACCTTTTAAATCACTCATATTGCTCCACAGCAATTCTCATTTTTTCAAAGAGAAACAAATGCTGCACAATGGTATCAAATCCCATCCCTGAAGTGAAGACTCAAGAAATACACACAAAAAATTAGCAAGAACAGTTTCTTTCAAAGTCCACTCAGGGTTATAATTTATAAAGTATTCTCCAATATGGTTTCTAGATTCTGCCCTACAAAAGAATTGTTCCAAGGTCCATTGTTGCATGAAAACTTTCTACAGTACATCCAAACTGCTAGTTTGCACCCTTGGATACCTCACAAGTTTCCTGTTTGTGTCCAAGTTTGCTGCTAAGTACTGGCTTGCTAAAGAAACCCTAGGCTACAGCCTCATAAGTAACTTCCCCACTGTTCACTACCTTAAATCAACACATATATCTCCTGCTGTAGCCCTAATTCTTAAAGATGTGGCTTCAGGATGGCAGAAAGATCCTACTAGAACTGCCCTTTTTTTTTTATTTTTAGCTAACCAAAGTAGGTCCTTTCTACTAGTTTTTTAACAGCTGTGTGTATGTATATATATATATGGTAATTAAATAAATGCAAGCCCCCAAATACAGATTTTAGAGCATCCCTGGAGGTACAATAATCACTTAGATTAAAAGTAGTTCTACTCCTTGGGAAAAGAAAAAGGAAAGCATATCAGTGAAGCAAAGTGTGACACCTCTCCAAGAGCATTAAATATTTCCTCTACCTGCCTTTTCTGATGTGAATACAAAACACCTGGAATATTTGCAGACTCATCACAAGCTTCCCCCTTGGTGAAGGATGAAATCGTTTCTGTGAGAGGCATTAAAAATATTTCTTACCAGTCTTGTAAGGTTCTAAGGTACTGTAATGATGGAAGTGGTACTACTTTCTATTGATGAAATGAGTCAAAATGCTTCAGAACAATTCTTTGGACTAACTCTAAAAAGTTGAATTTACACCCACACTAACTGGCTGGCTGGAATTAGTGCATCAATTTCAGTGAGTGAAATATAACTCCTCAGAAACAAGCAATGCATGCCTTATTTGTTGCCTCTTATTAGCAGTCTTAAAATAATTATGTTTTTGGATTTAAAGGTGTAATTGTACTGCAGACATATAATCAATTCATGCAGATATGTAAACATTTATTTCAGGATGACATAATAAAGGAAAAGGTTTCTGCTTTCCTATTCTATGTATTCCCAAAGTTGTCCCCCTCACAAGGTACTTTAGGTCATTTGTCACAACTTCATATATGAAGTATCTGTAAAATTGTTTTTGCAGTATTTAAAAGAATAAATTTGAAAAAGCCAACGTTTCTTTTCTACTTGTCTACCCAAAATGTTCACACAGTAATACATGAAGTCCTGGGTTTCACATTCATTTTTTGACACCAGGACTGAGGTGCCTCAGAACACTTTTACAAATACTGAGGAACCACAAGTTCTGTTGAGTAAAATTGCTTGGCAAATGGGAAATCATTATATTTCTAGGCCCATCCCAAATGAGATGTTCAAGTCCACTGTGCTACAGAAACATGAGGAAAAAAAACCCAAAACGTACCAGCAAGAGGAGGTTTATGTGAATGCAGACTGCAGGGTACGCTGACAATTAACTGATGCTCTGGAATTGGAAGAACACCTTCAGATTTCCTGTCATATAAATCAGAAAAGAGAAGAAAAGAAGCATGAGAATGAATGCTACCCATGATGCTACAGCTCTTGCAGAGCTACTTCATATGGGAGGTAAGACACAGAATATTTATTCACAAACTTCAGGGAAGTTCAAGGGAAGTTAAATGTTGCTCAGACATAACATATAAAATTACACTTTATGAAATCATTGAGGCCTTAGACAAAACATTGTTAACAATAGCCATGGAAAGCTCTCAGGGGCTCTCTGTTCCCCCGAGATTCTGGTGGTCTTCGCCCTTTGTCCTCGGGAAGCCCCGAGCCGCCCGCCCGAAGAAAAGGAGCCTTTAGATGTTCTTTTTCAAGGCTATTCTTCTTGTTTATTTTATCTTATCACAAACTTTTTCTCTGAGCTCTGCCAGGGTCTGGACAGCACGGGCAACAGGTGACAACTCTCCGCCTGCCCCCAGCTCATCATCTTATATACAGAAAATTACGTGAACATTATTTACAATTTTGAACCAATATCTACACTCTACACTAAACAGGTGTTTTTCACTCTAACCCAATCCCTCTAAATCTACTTAATGTCATCATCAAGGAGCAAAATGGAGACGAAGAAGAAGGAGAAGACCCTAGGGCAACGCTCAGAATCCTCCATCTTGTCTCTGGTCATCCCTATTCTAAAACTCTTAATGTTAAAATATTACTACTTTCTATTACCTTTGAGAGCTTGCAATTCTTCCCGTAGTGTTGGTAACTTTTCCCATGGACTGTAGTCGTGGCCCTTGCCTCTCTGGGGTCTATGCCAGGGTCTGCAACCCCCCTGTACATTTCTCAGACCCCCTCGTACAGGTTTTAAACCCCCTGTACAGGTCTCTGTTTGTCTAGGGTTTCCAGAAGAATACCCTGAACTCCAACAGAAAGCCACTGAGAACAAACAATGTAAGTCTGTATGTCTTCATGTGTGGAACAACAGCAGCATCCCCAAAATGGCATCAGCCCATGCCAAGGACTCATGGTCCAAGAGAATCTGTCAGCAAAGGAAGCCCTGTCCACAAGGCTGTTGTCCAAGACAGTTCCCCAAGGCAGCAGATGCAAACAGACAGGGGGTTCCATTCTTTATCTCACTAAGACACCCTCTTATTCCAAACCTAATAAGGCTATGTTTAGGTCCACACTTAGCCAAGAGATTTCTGGACATTATACCACATTATGAATAAGTGATACATACAAAGGGAATCCTGCAAAAAAAGACACTTATTCTGACATACCTTAAGGCTTCCTTTACATCTCCTTGAACTCTCCCCAATACAAGAACTTCATAGGGTTTTTTGTGCAAAGAATCCAAAGGCAATACAAATTCTCCAGCTGTAGTAATCTGACACAAGAGAGTTAAAAATATAGAGTAGAATGTTTTAATATCCAATATTTTTCCAAGACCTTTTCCTTTATAAAAAGGAGGATACTGATGATATCATAGCTTTCAAATACAGAAGAACATGGTAGTAAATAGATAAACTAGAAGAACATTAGGTGTCACAGTACAAGTCTTCTCAGTCTCATAGAAAGCAACAAAACAAATTGAGAACTTACTTTTACCCAATGCCACTCAGCAAGTGTTTTCACCGACCAGTGAGGATAAAGCTCATCCTTAACAAAACGTAAGTGCTTCTGTCTATTAGTCACCCACATGACTATAAGACAATTTGGAGCAGCTAGTGCTGGTACAGGGATCTGCTTGATTTGCCACGAAGACAAGTGGCTGTACCTATGCCAATATAGTGAGAAAGCAAATTAACATATACCAACCATAAAAATTGTAAAGCAACACAAATGGATAAAAGAAAATTACACAGACCAGTCACTTGAAGAATTATCTCCTGACAATCTGAGTCATAAAAACAGTCCAAGACTGACACCCAGTGGACAATTCTGAGGGATTTTATACAAAATCATTAGTGTATGTACAGACCATAGTGTATGAGCAGAACCTTGAACTACGTATTTCCGTTATGCCTCAAAATAAAGCATTATGAGTTGTGACTCTGAAGAAGTTTAGAAGCCCATATTTCATTTAAGAACTATTAGCTGTAATTCAATATTCTCATCCTTGTCCCAGAACAAAGCTATTTAGTGAACAGTAGCTTCTTAGGTAATGTAATACTATTCACGTCTTTTAATAAACTCTCTACTGAATGAAAATGACAAGTGAGTCACTTGCAAGGGCAACACTAATTTAAATGGCAAGTTAAAAGGTCATAAAAGACAATAATTTCTCCAATTATTTTCAGAAGTTGTAATTTTTCTAAATTATCAGCCATGGTAGAAGCACTCTGGGTTATCCAAAACCCTTCTGCACTTTTCTCAGCTAACTGAATGCTACACCGGTGAATCGAGGATGCTTTCCAGATCTTGTCCTGTTCTACCATTCTTTTTCATGATGTAATTTTGCATTATTAATAAACTGCAGTTTGTGGAATCTACACATTGCAGCACCAAAAATACTGGCACACTGCCTAATGAAAATCAGCAGCCACTATGTGGTTAGCCAGGACCCTACACAATGCCACAGTGAGAAACAGCAAACAAGGTTAAAATCCAAAACACGTCCTGGACTAGACTGTCCAGAGGAAAACAGATTCACCCAGATGAGAAATGCTTCACAATGATTAGTTGCCAACAAGATAATAATGAGCAGTGATAACTCCTCCACATTTTGCCTTGATTTTATAAGGGAGACAGGATCATGGTGACTAACTTATGCTAGTAACTACAATTCTTCTCCGAGTACCTCATATACTCAAGAAAGACATTTGAGTGAGAGTTTCTAGAGGTTTCTGAAGGCTTTCAAAGGAAAGTCTACTCATCGATCTTCAAATAATGTCTTCATAACAAGCTTCAAAAGCTACAGCAAACTTTATTCTAAAAAGTTCTAAGGCCATATTTCTTATCTACCCGTCTTTCAAATAGACACAATTCTATGGTAATCAAGAGAACTCCACTGGCACAAACATGATGTTACTCAGCAGCGAAGGAAGCCCATACAATTTAAGTTAATGACTTCATTAACGACAGTACTCAGAGTTCCTACTGCACTAGAGGATTTTACTGCTGAATTATCACGTCCTTCTAAACACTAGACTGAAGCTTAAACTACACTTCAAATAAAATAAAAACCCACTTAAACTTCTGAGCAAGATTTCAGCCCTGGAAATACTTACACATTTATCTAGCTTTATGCCCACTGAAGTAACCCTATTAAATACAAACTAATATCTGCATAATCTGGGCCCTACAAAACAGATGAATCCATATATTCTTTGTAAAGGACTAACATTCAAAAGCTAGATAATTTAAGATCTACTCTTGCAAATATTTTGTATGCCAAGTATCCAATACATTTCAGTGAAATACCTAAGACAGTCCATAGATTTGAAGGTAAGCATGTGTAAAAATATTTACAAGTTTAAGCTAGTCTCATAGTTATACTGGTCCTGGATTGGGTCAATATATTAAAACCTTAATTACCCTTTGGAAGCTACGATGACAAAGTTCCTTTGATTTACCTACAAAACATACCTGTTACTCCTTTTAACAGACTTGTTCTCCCATGGTGGATCAATCACAATTACATCATATTTTTTCCTGTCTGGCAAGTGAAATTAAAGAAAAAAAAAAAAAAAAAAAAAAAAAAAAAAAAGGAAATCAGCTTTAAAAAATATCTGTGAGTTAAAACAGATATACTGCAAAACTGCAAATTTCTTCTGCTCTTTCCAAATAAGTTACAAGACTTTTGACATGCTTGTTTTAATTCAGATAATCATATCCAGAAAATGCACTCTTTTTAGGCTGATTACCTAAGGAAAGGACTTTTATGTGATCTGTGTCAGATCCGTCCAAGAAATTTTTAGTATCTTTAGGACGTCCAGGAAAAAAAAAGGATAGTGGAATGCAAGTCTCGAAAACAAAATTTTTTCCAAGTTTCCCAACAGAAGCTATGTAATGAGGCACCCAGCTGAGTGAAAAGCTACAGCCCCGAATGCAAGATTCCTGTCCTGTTTGATCTTTTATCAGGCCAACAGGGACATGCAGAGCTTCAAGCCAGCCCTAGAAAACTGTTTTCCATTACTGAAGGTAAAGAGAGACAGATAGCTAGACATAGTGTATGAAATAGGAATCAATGAACAAGAGTAGAAGAACTAAAGAGTTTTCATGGGAGAAGCTGAGTTTATTTTAGCTGGAGGATAGAAGATACAGAACACATCCATGAAAAAAACAGAACTCAATTTTATTTCTCTGGAGAATGTATTTGTTCTTTCATTAAGTCTTATGGTAAGAACAGCAGCTTAGTATTTGATGTTCATGAAATGTGATTACTACATCTTATTCATTTAACACTGGAGGTGTTTTCCTTACAGTGGACTGACCAGCCAGAATTACTTCTCTTTTGGCAAGTGAAAGGGAAGAAGAAAAATAATAATTCAAATGGACAGCAGACTTACTCAGAAAAAAAGTCTACAGTCAGAGCATTATGTTAACATTCACTGTTGTTTATTTCAAAAGCACTTGCTCAGATTTCTTGGACTGCTCTGTAACTCCTTGGAGAATCTTATATGCTCAACTGTGCAGAGTGGTAGCAGAGTGATAATAATCTTTCCCACAGATGAAAGCAGCTAACTAGCTAGATTCTGGACTTCAAATGCAAAATTATTATTTAGCTAGTAAGATTCTAGCTCCTGAATATCTTCTCAATAAAAAAAAAAAAAATTAAAAAATTATAACATCTAAGTTACATATGCTTCCTCTCTTCTCATGTGCAATTAAAAAATCTCAAATTACTGATCAGAGTATAGAGCAGTAATGCCCAGCTTGTGCTCACTGGCAACATCTTTCCTGTAAGACTGTCTGATAAAGCCTAGCTATGACTGATAGTAATAAAAACAACAGTAACAATAATATTAATAATGAAGGTCAATTTGAAAGCTAATGGAATGGCACTGAAGACTGATGCATGCTGTCAACTTAGGGCTGAGGATAGTGGCTTAGGTAGCTTTTAATCCATTTGGATTAAATCCAAGAGGACTTGTTTATTCTAAAATCCCCCCATTTCCCTGTCACTGATTTTTGTGTAAGCCAATACTCTCAGCTGTGAAACACAGCAGCTTAAAAGTCAAGTCATACATGCCACTGGTGGTCTTGCTAAAGTGGTGTTGCCCTCCAGCTGGGTACAAGAGCCTCTCAAACTGTTATTTTCCATGGGAGATACTGGGCTTTGTTCCACAACCAGTTTATTCCAATCTAAAAAGAGCCTGCCACTGACCAGGATGAGTCCATAAGTGAACATTTGCTTTAAGGTGCATTATCTCATCCCTCCCCCATGGGCTAATCTAGCTAAAAATCAAGACAGCAGCATGACCACTTCAGCAGCAGCATGGACCTACCTATGCTAAAGGCTCATCCTGTGGGACAGGGACCCAGAAGCACAGCTAGTCCCAATTCAACATGTTTATGTGACTTCTATGCTGATAGAGGCTCAGAACACACTCATGAACTGATGTACTTTGGCTGAGATTTTTAAAGGAGCCTCCTGGAGACAAATAACCTCCTCATGACACAATTTCCTAACTGCTCAAGATTCCTTGGAAACTCCTTACCTATTTGCACAAAGTTAAAAAATTTGCATAAGTTGAAAGCTTGCAGCTGCATTTTCTACCAGTGTGATGCAGTATGTTAAAATTTGTTCATTAAGTCATCTTAAGACATTAACTGTCCTTCTTGGGCAGGAGAAAAGGGGTAAATTCTAACACCTAAAGACACTTACAGTTCAGCAGGGGCTGTAAACATGAAATATCAGATAAGAGGAAACTGCTTTTTGGTGGTACCAAGTATTTCTGCCCCATTAACACAATTATCTTCGCATGGTTTGAGCTGTTT
Source organism: Rhadina sibilatrix (assembly GCA_013400275.1). Lineage (NCBI taxonomy): Eukaryota > Metazoa > Chordata > Aves > Passeriformes > Phylloscopidae > Rhadina > Rhadina sibilatrix. The sequence continues at coordinate 24,302 of VWYO01004987.1, read as the reverse complement.
TCCATAACACACGAAAGCAGGTCCTGCTCTGCACTGGAGGTTTCCTCCTCTAGCACACATACAGCTTGATGGTCACTTTCATTCACAGCTGGAAACTGCTTTGCCATTTCACATAATTCAGCCAACCCACAGACAATGCGTTGAGGAACATTATTCTTCTTGCAACTGAGTTTTGCAGTAGTATGGTGAAGAAAACCACTTTTGAGTCCCTCTTGGACTAAATGCAAAGTGCCCTCCCAAATGAGCTTCCTGACCTGTACGGTGACAAAAAAAAACAAAGGGAAAAGAAAAAGATCTTTCAAGTATCTACTTGACCAGGGAATGCAACTGAAATCAAAACATTTTCAATCTGCAGGCAGGGAAAAGGATCCTTGCCAATTACTGAGATCATTGGCTCAAAAGCTACAAAAGCATGATCATAAGGTGTGTGTCCTGGTCTAATCCCAGCTGGCAACCAGTACCACACAGCCATTCACTCCCACCACATGCCTCCCATTCCCTGGTGGGGAGAAGAATCCAAGGAAAAAAAGCAAACCTCGTTGGCTGCTATAAGAATAGTTTAAAAATTGAAACAAAATTAACTATTATCATTATTTTTATTATTAAGAAGCAGGAGAGAGAGAAATACGACCAAGAGAAACAACTGATGCACAGTATGATTGCTCACCACCTACTGACTGATGTCCAGCCCATCCCTTAGCAAATCCATGGCTCCTGGCCAACTCCCATTGTTTATATAGTGAGCATGACATCCTATGCATGGAATAACCCCTTGGCCAATTCAGGTCACCTGTCTTGGCCATGTTCCCTCCCAGCTTCCTTTGTGCACCTGCTCACTGGCAGAGCACAGGAAACTGAAAACTCCTTAACTTATGGTAAACACTGCTTTATATATTGATGTTTGAATTGTTGCTGTCAACATTATCCTCATGCTAAACCCAAAACAAGAATCTTTGATGTTTTCTGATCTATCCTGACCAGGCTGGAAGGGATAGAGCATCTGCAGCTGGGTGCAGACATTTGGGCAACACATGTTAAAGCTAAACCTTTAGCTTTTAATATGTTGGCTCTGGGGCTTTTTAAAAATCCTGGGTTCATTTTTCATTTGGAGCATTCCCATTCTATCAACTCTCTGTTAGCTGTCCAGCTATCAAGCAGAAAACTAACTCTATCTCAGCCAAAACCAGGACACCACGCTAACTTCTGTTTTTGGTTTTCATTTTTTGGTAAAGTTACAATAATTAGATGGCCGGAGAAAGAAAGAGCAAGAAACTACTGAATAAAACATTTCAGACAACAGATATGGAGTATTATTGTTTCAACCAAACACAAATTTCAAAGCAATTATCTGAAGTTTAATTTAAAATTCTAGTTTAATTTCAAGTTACTGTGCCCATGAACATATTTTTAATTGAAATGTATACTGGGATCTAAAAACCAGTCATTTTCCATATTTCAATTCACTTCATAAAACAACAATTTATGCATTTTACAGTAATACAGAAGTTTAACCAGTAAATCAAATTAAAGTATCAGAATTTGATTTCTGCAACTTTTCTAAGTGGAAAACCTCTCAAGTAGCCTATTAGTCAGTCCAGGAGAACACAATTCTTGGATCTACATACACTGTCATTCACTTCAGCACCTTCCCTTCACAAAATTTACAGACCCATTTTATTTCCAAATCATGGAGCCTTTATGAGTTTTGATTATCAGTGAGGTGGGTTTATCCATTTGTCCATTGTCAGTTACAGTGGCTTTATTAAAGGTTTCAAATAAATACCGTGGTTTCAAAAGCTTCTGACTATGGAATCTTCAAGATTACAAGAGGGTTATACAAAATACGCTTTATTATAATTCCCAGATTAGTGGCGGGGGAAAAAAGGATTTTTTTTATAATTTAATAGTGCCACCTCTAGATATCAGAGACTACAGAGTCATAGATTTTTAGTACCTAGGTTTGTAATAAGAGAAGTTCGTACTGCTTCAACAGAATTACTAAACATATTTTTAGAAATTATATCTTCTTAGATGCATGTGTTAACTAACAGGTGGACAAAGTCTCTTGACTATGAAGCAATCAAAGCAGGAGTTTTAACAAATGGCTGCTGAAGGAATTTAGCATATTTTGTACTGTTCCCTATGTTGACGCTGACTGAAATTCATAAATGGATTCAACTGAAATTCATAGATTGACTTGTAGAAACAAAACTGGGGTTGTTTGGGTTTATTTTGTCAAGTCTACAGATATAAATAAGTGCCAAAATAATCTGGATTGACTTGCAGAGCTATAACCTTTAACAACACAAATACAGTAAAAATCCAATACTTTCTAATCTGTGAATGATATAAGAGGCTAAATGAGGTCACAGATTTTTCCAAACTCTGTCTTTTCCACATATTCACCAAGTATCATTTGAAGTTACACAAGCCTCCAAGACATCAAACTTCTTAATTTCTTTCCTTATTTCTATTGTTGAATGATTTTATATTAGTCTTAATGTTTTCATACTCATATTGATGCTGAACTTCAGTTTTCTCCTTTAAGGTGATTCTGCACATGCACAGCTTATTCACAAAAATAATCACAGGACCTCTACACTGTATCAGCAAGCTGTACATGTTTACTACAAGACTGCTGCCATGTAAAAGGAAAAAAGCATAGTCATCTAAATGTAGTTCAAGCAGAACAGATTTAAGCAAAAAGGCCAATATGACTAAAATCTTTGTCAGAGGAAAGAGAGCAAGCGTAGCTCCCAGTTCAGGTTCACATCACTACTTGGGAAAGCAGTAAGAATACATCAAACATTACCTACAGATTGCATTTCTACAATTCACGATTATGCTTCAGTGTAATTCACTTGCATCTTCACCAGTTCATCACTGACATAAGCATACAGACTTGAATTCCAATTCATTCAGAACGCTTTAGTAGGACAATATAAAATGTTAGAGAAAGATTTTTTTTTTCAGTTGCAGAATAAGATATTTTGAAACACATCTGGTCACAAAAGCGTTGAGTAACTCCAGCACAGTGTCCTGAAACAATGAGGAGCTGATCCTCAGGACAGGTTATGCTGCCAGTTTCAAATCAGTCACTTCCTAATATTCAACTCATCACAACACAATGTTCAGTTGTCTATAACAGTCCAAGTTACTTTGTCAATGCAGCTTCCTGCTCTTTGTAATGTCTCAGATGCAATTTCACATGTATCTATATAGAAGATGTACTCTGTAAGCACAAATTCAAATAAGGATTGGAGAGACTGGCCTTCCCTTTCCTTCTTTGCACCAGTGGAACAAGCTACAAAAACAGAACTTGTTTGCAGCCATGCCCTCCACTCTGCAGACACCCACAGTCAAGCAGCATGTACTTGCAAAATGTACATTTTTTCCAACTTACCTTTGAATGGTATTCCAAAGCATCCAGTTCACCTTGGTTGAATACACATTTCCTTTTACGCTTCTGCAGAATTAGCAAAAAACAACAACAACAAAAAATCCATATCATTCCACAATGAAATAAAAGGAAAAAATCAAACATACCTGAATTATAACTTAACTCTTTAAAGCAGAAGAAATTTTCCATCTATTTTTCTATCACAAGTACAAACCAAATAAGCAAAAAGATCTGAAAATATCTAACCTGCTGCAGACATTCACAAAATACATAGGCTGTTTTAAATTATTCATGGCACTAGAATCTGAAGGTACCTAGTGCACAGTTTGTGCTCATGCCTCCTTTGGGCCCATACTAAAAGTTTCAGCTACCAAGTGCAGTTTACCAGTAAAAGAAAAAAATTAACTATGTCTTCATGACTACATTTATTGGTTTAGACCAGTGACTCTTATTTTCTTTTGTCCATATGAAACAGTACTGAAAAACACTGAAAGAAAATTCATATTGTCCTTCCCAACTCACTAATCTGCACAATCTCAAGAGCTACCCCAGTTTCAGGCTGTGTACCTGACCACAACCAGTATCAGATTTCAGGAGCAATCCATTGCTTATGAGACACAGAAGGCACATTACTGACATGAGGGACACAAGAATATCCTCAAAAGTTCCTGTTGTTCTACACTACCTCAAAAGGCTCAGGTATGCAAAACAATATTAACAGTATATTACTGACCAAGGGATTACTGTAATTTACTGTGTTACAGAGAACATACCTTCCTAGTGGTGGCAAGAGAATCTCCAGTGTCACTCTTTGCTCCTTCTTGGTGTTCCTCTCTGTTGCTGTTGGCCTTTATTTCTGTCAGACTCACCTCAGGGCATCCCTGACACAGCTGCTCCTCAGGAGCTGCAGCTATATGGGGCTTAGAAATATCAAAGAACTCCTCCCGAAACATGTATCTCATTTTTGCTCTTTTACCTTCTGTTTCTATGGCATCTCCAGGACCATAAGGAGGATCACTGCTTGATGAAGTGGAGGCAGCAAAAGTAGAAATACTCTGACAGTCTTCAGTAGATGTGACAGAAGTATTTCGAGTGACACCACCAGGGTGTGCAAAGGAGTCACAGATCTCATAGCCACACTGGTTGATGAAAGAGAGATGATCCACAAGCCATCCCGCTGTCAGACGATGTACCACGGACATCATAAGTGCCCTTTTGAGGATGAAAAATCAGCTCCCTGAAACCACAGCCTTCATCAACCAGCCACACTTCCCGGAGCAACCTCCTCCTGTGGGAATTTTTATAAGAATTTACTTTACAGAATTATCACTGTTTCCTAAATTAGCACCTACCTTCTGACAGACATTTCCATGCACACACAGGGCACACTGCTGAAACTTCTAACTTCAGCTGATTTCTCCATTATGTTCATCCCTATACCACTACTTTTTTTGTAGTAACCAAATTTTATATGACTTTTTATATGGTACAGACTTACTCTGGCTCTTCTAACAAGTCAGAAAACAGCCCTATGACACACTGGGCTGTTGTCTATTATGTCTAAGACTACATGATATGTGTGTATATCTATGCATTGTATATACACCACACATATAAGCATTTACACTACATATCTACCACATACGTTACATACATACTACATAGACTATATATATACCATATATATGCACACACTACATACGCACGCTATATATATTTATACATAAGTGCACATATATATGCATATACACACACAAATACACACTATATACATATACATGGCCTGTCTCTGCACACACACACACACACACACACATACACACATATATATATATATAAAAACACGATATATATACAGAGACGGCACCCGGGAGCAGTAATACAGGCACAAGGGCCCCTAGAACTTGCTGAGGCCAGGCNTTTTTTTTTTCTTTTCCCTGCCGGCGCAGGTTTGCTCTGGCAACCTGCTCTTAAATCTCTGCTCAGACTCTGCTCTTACAGCGTGCTGGCTTGTGTCAGCAGCACTGCGGCCAGCAGGACCAGGGCAGTGACAGTCCCCCTGTGCGCGGCACTGCTGAGCCCGCACCTCCAGGGCTGTGGCCAGTTCTGGNTACATGATATGTGTGTATATCTATGCATTGTATATACACCACACATATAAGCATTTACACTACATATCTACCACATACGTTACATACATACTACATAGACTATATATATACCATATATATGCACACACTACATACGCACGCTATATATATTTATACATAAGTGCACATATATATGCATATACACACACAAATACACACTATATACATATACATGGCCTGTCTCTGCACACACACACACACACACACACATACACACATATATATATATATAAAAACACGATATATATACAGAGACGGCACCCGGGAGCAGTAATACAGGCACAAGGGCCCCTAGAACTTGCTGAGGCCAGGCACGCACTCCAATCCCTGAGGGCACACAGGGACCGAGAGCTCGGGCTTTTCCTCAGGAAAGCTCTCGGCGGCTGGAGAAAAGCTCGGGGCTGGCCGTGGCCCGGCAGCGCCCGGCACACTCACCGCGGGCGCCGCCATATCGCTGTACGGCCATAGCCCTCCCCCGCGCCTGTCAGGGGGTCGGGATCCTCCTCCCCTCTGTTCCCGCCTCCCCTCCGCTCCCAGCGCCCCTCCTGGCCTCGCCGCGCAGCCCGCGGCCCCGCCGTGACGCAGTTCCGTGTGACGCTCCGGGGACGTCCGGGCGGGCGGATTTGAAATTGCGAGCAGGCGGCGGCGCTGGCGGTAACGGCAGGGCGGGGAGCGGGACGGGGCTCTGTGGGGAGCGGCAGGGCAGCAACACCCTCAGCCAACGGGACAAGTGTCCGTGGGGTGGTGGTGAGTCCCGGGCTGGCCTGGCTGCTGAGTCCCCGGTTACCTTCGGTACGCGGCGGAGCGGCGCCCAGCTCTGCCGCGCTCCTACGGCTTTTTTTTTTTTTTTTTTTTTTTTTTTTTTTTTTT
>VWYO01004987.1:0-16356 GCA_013400275.1 Rhadina sibilatrix | reverse complement strand
GTTTTTGTTTTTGTTTTTTTTGTTTTGTTTTTTTTTGTTTTGTTTTGTTTTGTTTTTGTTTTTTTTTGTTTTTGGTCCAATGTACAGGTCTGCTTGTTTATTCTGAGCCTTTGGAAAATCATTGTGGCATTTAGAAAAGAAAATACCCTTAGATCCTGGATTTTCTGATACTCCTGGAATAGTGAGGGATTGTAATTTACAGCAGAGCCACAATGAGGCGAAGCTCAAGTATTGCTGGAAGCAGCAGTCGACAATCTATGATGGCACTGAGAGTGCAGGACAGCAACAAGATGGGTCTTCAAACACCTCAGATGTAAGTCCTGCTAGTCACATTGCTAAAAATAAGTATATAAAACTAATTCTGAAGAGATTTATCATAGCGTGTTTGAGTGTGTGAGTAGCAACTGAGGAAAAGAAATTGAAACAGAGAAGGCAGCTCTGTACAGCCAAGGATATTTGCACAAGTGCTCCAGTTTTGCAAAAATACTTGCTTTAACCTTTTTGTGTACCTGTGTCAGGTTTCAAATGGTAGCACTTTGTTACGTGTTTCTTAGGAGGTGGCTGGGTGCATCAGTTGACCTTTCTAAGATGTTGCTGTGATAAAGGTGCTTAGGAACATATGAGTGTGTGTGTAGTTCTTGTATGAGCAAAAGATGGACTGGTAGAAATAGTCACTTGCATCCTTCTCTCTATTTCTCAGGAAGGACAGAAGCACCTTTGGGAAGCTGAGCACAAGCAAACCTACATCTGGAGCTTCAGAAAGAAAAGTCAGCTGTTTTGGGAACAGGTATGGATAGGTTTCGTTCTCTGTACTGTAAATTAAAAATGGTCCTACATAATTTTGAAATTTTTCTTTCTTGTCAGATTTTCATTAAAGGGGATAATAAATCTGAGGCAAGCAGATCTTCAGGTCTGCCTTCCTCCAGTCCTTGATTATTAAACAGTAATGCTGTGGAGCAGGAATTGCTTTGGGAGCTTTTCTTTTTTCTTTTGGGAATTGCATTGTGCATTGCAGACCTTAAGACTCTCTCAATACATTTTCTTGTTTAAGGAAGAATGACATCTGAAGTATGCTCTGTGTTAGTTTCTTCTCTCTAAGATATAAACCTTCCAAAATCTATAATCTTTCTGCTTAACTCATGACTTTTTGTGTTTGTGGGTGTCTTGTTTCATAGGACCCCAATGTTGCAGGGATCTATTCCTTTTAAATAGTCCTTCAATATTTTATTGTTTATTTACAGCCACCAACATGATTCTTTTCTTCATCTTTGGGGTACATTTCTGTTCTCTAAAAGTTTATTTCTTTCAATAAAATGAAGAAAGTATTGATCTAGGATGCAGTAATCCCTTTGTTGTGCATGTGGCGTTGTGGCTTCCGCACCGATGATGTTTTTCCAATCATTTTAAATGAAAACTTCAGGTATCGCTTTGTATAACAAATGCAAAGAAAACATAAACACAGCAATTGTTGTGACTTAAACATTAAGAGAGCTGTTCTTTCTACGTACTGTCACAAGAGCTGTGTTTATTGTCTATCCTTAGAATGAGTGGGGCTGGAGGGTCGCGCAGCAGCCAGTACGGAGTGTTCGGGACAGAAAAGATAAAGGATCCCAGGCCCCTTCATGACAAGGCGTTCATCCAACAATGTATCAAGAAACTTTGTGAGGTAACATACTAACTTATTCTGCATGTATGTCGTGGGGTGTAAAATGTACTAATCAAAATGGTTATTTCTCTTGGTTTCAATTTTTAAGTTTTATTTAGTGACTGGTGTTCCATGTTTCTTTTGCACAGTTCCTCACTGAGAATGCTTATGCCCACAATGTTTCCATGAAATCACTTCAATCTCCATCAGTTAAGGAATTTTTAAAGATCTTCACCTTTATCTATAGATTCCTCTGCCCTTCTTATGAGCTGCCTGACTCAAAATTTGAAGAGGAAATTCCCAAAGTTTTTAAAGACCTTGGGTAAGATGATTATTGTTAGTCTCCTGGGCTGAATATATATGCTACAGCTAGAAATTTAAAGGCTAAGAATTCTGCATTGATAGTTGGGGAGAATGGACAGATTTCTTTATTCAGATGAGACTCTAAAAGTACAATGTTATTGTTTTGTTTCACTTTTATTTAGCTCTAGGTTTACTCACTCATCTTCAGTCTATTATACCTTTTATATTTGAACTTGCAGAATTATAAGCTCTTGGAATCTTGCTTTGTAATGTAAAATTTAATTGATTATTTGTATAAAACTTTGAAAGACAAGACAGAATTTTCTTTTACAGACCTTTCTGTTCATTCTGTTAGAATCTAACAACTAAAATTTCCAGAATTTTGGATCAAGTTAATTTAGTTCAAAATATGTTTTCCTGCAATTTCCAACACTAAGTAGCTGAGTGGTTTATTGCTGAATTTGTTTATGTTTGAAATCATTACTGCCCCAACGTTTTCCAAGAAAGAAAATACTCTGCCTGTTGATAATTTTGAATTTTCAGTCTTGTTTAAAAAAAAAGTGCATTTTACTCCTGTAGATTTGATGGTGTGAAAGTGCCAGGGCTCCTTAAATGTAGGTGTAAATCTGTTTTGTTCATTTCTCGGCATTTTAATAAAATTTTGTTTTAATCTGTAACATTTGAAACTGCTGATCTAGCTTGATATGTAGAAAAGGATTACACTCTGCTGCACCAAAAGTGAAATTCTGGATAAAATTACTAATTCTGACAACTCACTTGAAGTTGCCTTTTGGGAGTTCAAGAAGCATCTGGATGACACTCTTGACCATATGGTTTAGTTGTAGGCAGTCCTGTGAGGAGCAGAGAGTTGGATTTATTGATCCTTAGGGGCCCCTTTCAAATCACAAAATGAGAAACTCATGATAATTGAATAAAATGATGCTGAACTCTACTTATTTCCTTTGAAGTACAGTACAAAGTACAACTGATTTTGCTCTTCCTTCTGTGCCTTCATCTACACATAAAAATGTTCTGCTTTATTTTCAAAATGTGCTGGTTTGTTTTCATCACTGTCTGCCACAGCTATTAAAATGTATCTTCCTTGGCCATATAGGTACCCCTTTGCTCTGTCAAAGAGCTCCATGTACACCGTGGGTGCACCACACACCTGGCCTCAGATTGTGGCAGCTTTGGTTTGGTTAATTGATTGTGTCAAGGTAATGTTTGTCTTAAGGTAAATATTTCCACTTTCCAGGCTGGAATGTTAGTTTCAATACAGATCTAGTAAATATTTTCTACAAATCTCCTTGTTTAACATGTATGTAAAGAAAAAGCTGGGTGTCCTTAGCTATTGTCTGGGAGCTGACCCTTAGCCTTATGTTTTAGTAACTTTTAAAGTGAGCTTTTCATGTTATATTGTGATAATATTTTTCTTTAAATGTATGCACTGAATAAACACATGTATAAAAAAAGGTAGGGTGAGAAGTTAATGGGTATAATCACTGAATAGAACATATGTCTTCAGTGCAAATGTTGTGACATCTGCCATTCTCTCCTAAATTTGAAATCTAAGGAGGCAATTTTCAATTGAAATTATTCAATTGTCCTGTAATTCTTATACAGTGTGGTGAGTTTTGTGTTTGGATGGGGTGTTTTTTTATTTAATTCTGGTTTTGTTTCGTTTCTCTGGGTTTTTTTAGTAGTGGTAACTGTTGTTGCTGCCAGCGCAGGTCTGAGCAAAATTTGGAATCTGACAAAAGTTCACCACTGCTGAATTGAGCACCCATGAAAATCCTGTCCTTTTCTGCTGAAAAGATGAGACAATTTTGCAGTGTTGAGTGTCCAGTTCATGCCTCTTTACCTGTGTGTATAGTCAACTCAACACAGGCTGATTCCAACTAGCTTGCTGAAATCCTAATCCAGTGTTACTCTGCTTTTTATCATGAAACCAATACAAAAACTAATGGATGTCTTCACATTTGCTCTTTGTGTGTGCACCTCTGCTTTTCAGCTGTACAATGCAATCAGAGAAAATGCACCATCGTTTGATGATGGACAGAGCTGGGGAGGAGAGACAGATGATGGAATTGTACATAATAAGGTACCATGGAAAGGAAATGAGAATCAGAATTGCGCAACTGAATAGCATGCTGTAACAACATAATTTAAATACAGTTTAGATTGTTGTGTCATGTATTTATAGATTCTGTTCCCTTTTGTATTCACAACACTTTCTAGGAAGTAAAGTAGCATTATATAAAAAGCCTGATCAACTATTTCCTGAGCAGGAATCATGGCCAGTCTATTGGTGAAGACTGGGTATTTAACAGAAATGCCTTATTCTTCAAGTATCTACTGTTTCAGTTCTCTTTGTGAAGAAAGGGAATCATTATGCTGGTTATTGTTTCAATAGAGTTTCTGGTATATTTTGCTTTAGCACTCGAGACTTCTGAGGTTCACAGCAGTGCAAAGACAGTAACTTAATTCTAATGTAGTGGCTTCTGCCAGTATCTGTTCAATTTACTTGCAATGGTTGCAATGTTTTATTTCTGAGCCATAAAATAGGGTGGCAGTGTAATTCAACAGCTTGCTTTCTTTTTAATTTATCATAGATTATTATTACTACTCAGATTTAACTCAGTGTTAACTTACAACAGGTGTTTGGAAGGGGTTGCGTTATAAGCCAAAACATTTAATTAGAAAATTGCAAAATTAAGTTAAATCATAATTTTGGACTAAGGTTACAACCTGATTGTTGGCAATAAAAATGCTTTTAAACTAAATGTGTTCTTCTACACTGACACTTATGCATGTATGTTGATAAAAAATTCACAATACTGGTGTAATTGCTTCTGAAACATCTGTAACTCAGTGTCTAGCAAATTCTTTTGGGGTAACCTTTTGTTAATTCTAGATTAGTTCTTTGACATCTGCAGATTTGAATTTTAATAGTCATATTTACTGAAGAGGTCTGTTAAATAGATCTCCAGTTTCCATGAACTAGCCTCAGAGAATCATATGCATCAAGATGAAAAATTCTTAAATATGGTACCTTCAATCCTTGTTAAATATCCCAGAAAAATACAGCATTTCCAGACTCTTTGTAATGTGAATGATGGGTGCTTCCTTCTGCCTGACTATAATCTGTTGGCATTCTTTGTTTACAGGAAGGAAAAAAGTTTAATTTTACAAAAGTATAATCAAAGCATTGAAAGATATTTTTGGTGTCTGTTTAATTCCAGTGATTGAGTAGCTTTAGGCTACCCAGATATTTTACAAGCCTTGGAATTGTTGAAATGAAAGATTTTTAAATTGTTTTCAGCTTTTCTTGGACTACTGTGTGAAGTGCTATGATCTTTTCATGAAAGGGATAGATATCTTTGAAGAGTTGGATGCTGAAGTGCAGTCAAAATTAAGTAAGTTTTCAAGTTTTAAGTAAGTATTCAATTGTGTTACTGCTTTTTTTTTCTCCTAGCATCAGTTTGTTCAGCTTACAAGTGAAGGTGATTGAAGGGAATCTGAAATTCCTAAGTACCTTTTGGTTACTTCAACTTAATGCTCTCTTTTTTATATATATTTTAGCAGTACAGATGGTTAGGTCATGATCTGCTGTCAGCTGTAGCTGTGTCACCTGTTATTTTAATAGCTTTGTCACAGAAAACCAGTATACAGTTCTTCAGATGTGAACTCTGTCTATGCAGATGACTCTTCTTTCTATCTGGCAAAGTTAACAATTAAAAAAAGAAAAAGAAAAAAGGAGAATTGTTGAAGGATGCACACCTGATAAGTAGGAAAGTGATAAGTAAGGAAGTTCAGCTTTTGAAAGCTCTGAAAACAGTCTGCAAGAGTTCCAAACTCTGTTGTGAGGGTTCCTGTATATGATTCAGTACCTCTTTGTCTTCAGGGAGGTGGAAAATTATTAGGTTTTTTTGACTCACTCATTTCACCACCAACAGAAATACAAACAGAATATGAGAACGAGGAAGAAAAGCATTTCTTACGTTCTTTCACTGCCTGTTAAAAGCCAGACTAGGGGCCCTTTGTTTGCAAACTGAAGCCACCAGCTGGAGAGGAAACAAGCCACCACACTGTAAATGGATATTAGGAAAAAATAATCATCCCATTCTTTGGCAAAGGTCAAGTGAAGTTAGGGAAAGGGTGTCTCAAGAAGCAAAGAAGTATATGGATAAGAAAGAGGTGGTTAAATAAGTTTGATCTGTTCTAACTTCACAAGGTAGTCTGACTTACACACTGTCCTGTGTTGTGGGCTGTATGAGAATTTGCAAACTCTTACCTCTTGGGAGTGACTTTGAGCTCTTTGTCATGAGGCCTAAGAAACCCATTTCTCTTGTTTGTTTTGGGGTTTTTTCCTGGTTGCATTTGAATGAAAGGTTTTTCTGATAAGTTTCTTGGTTGTTTTTAGTTATTTCTTTTATGTAAAATAATTGTCCAGATAATGGGTATTTGCTGTGCTGAAGCTTAAGGTCAGATACTCAAAATAGGTGGTGATATTAAGTGAGATTAATTTGTAACCCCACCCTCTCTTCTGCTCTCCCACAGAGGATTTATTTAACATAGATCAGTTCCAGATGGAAAGTTTAGCAGCTGACAACAAAAGACTTCAAGAAGAGATTGCAAGACTAGAAAAAGAAAAGGAAAGTGAGCCGGTTAGTAAATTGTGTGTCTGTTTTTGTGGTGGAGTTGAATTTTATATTACTGTCCATTTCTGAATGAAGATACTTATGATACATAACAAATAGAAAATTATTTTCAGTGCTTTGAGATTTTAATTAGGCCAGGTTTTTACAGACTCTATAGCATTATAGAACAAGACTTTTTCTGTGGAGTCTTCAGTCACCATTTGTTTGATAATGTGCAGATGTTTTCAGGTAATAAGGTCTTGTATTGACTGAAATATTATTAAAATACTTGAACTACTTTTTTAATATAAATTTCAATCTTTTTTTCCAAATGTGTTTCTATGAGGCGTGGGATTCAGTGGTAACAATGTATTTTATGGAAAATACTTTGCTTGAATATCTGGATTCTGCTTTATATGTATCATGAGTTTAAAAATGTGTTAATGGCTGTGCAGGTGGCAAATTAAGACTCCTGCCGACTGTGCAAAATGTGCTGGGTTTATTCCTGGCTTTCTGTGCCCTAGTTTTATCTGCCCTCCATATATTAGAGTTAAGTTGTGAACTACCTGTAGTAAGAATTTTCTAAATGCAGTGTCTGATGCAAATGAGAGACCTAATGCTGAAATGCAAGAATCTTTTCAGCCTTCTTTGCTGTTATTTTAAAGGTGCCTGACTTGACTGAGCTGTCATAGAGAAAAAAATTATTAAAGTTCTTAAGTTTTATATTTGTGCTATTGATATTGACCAATTTTTCTAATGTCTTGTCTGGAAGTGAAATCATTATTTTATATTCATCTAAGAGTGGTTGTTCTTTTCACCCATTTCCTAGGACCGTAGAGTAACGCTACGAAACGTGAAATCATCTCTTCAAGCAGACGTCCAGAAATACCAGGCTTATTTGGCTAATCTGGAGTCTCATATAGCCATCCTTGATCAAAAAGTGGAAAGTGTTAGTGATGAAGTTGAGTCAGCAGGTAAGGAGGCCTTGATTACAGTCAGGGCAGTGAAGCTAGAAATAGTCTTCAAATAATTGTAGTTCTTAGCTTGAGGACAGAGCAAGATACTTGGAGTAGGATGATGCTACAAATAAACTTTCCAGAATGGATTGCTAATAAAGACTTTTTTTTTTTTTGTCTAACAGCTCTTTATACTCTAGAGTAATGAAACTGTAACGATATATAATAACCATGTTATTTACTCGTGAAATACAGAGGTGAGGTTTATGTATATAGGCTGGTATTTTATGTCCATTTCACAAATGTTTTGTGAACATAGAAATGGAAGTAGAAGCAATGAAGCAGGAGAATGCCCGGCTCCGGCACATCTTAGATAACCAAAAGTACTCAGCTGCGGACATTGAGAGAATAAATCATGAGAGAAATGAACTGCAGCAAACCATTAACAAGCTGACTAAGGAACTGGAAGCAGAAGAACATCAGCTGTGGAATGAAGAGCTAAAATATGCTAGAAATAAAGAGGCGGTATGTGAAAACCCCACTACACTCAGAGGTGGCTGTCAGTTTTTATCATGCAAGCTTAAAATCGGAGTTGATAATTTCTTTCCTAAATAATCTGAACACCACCATACATGGTATCTAACCAGGCAAAACTGACAAGAATGGCCTCTGTTTAAAATATCTCTGAAGAAAAATATTTCTTTTGTTTTCCCTTTTTCTGCTTTGTGCTTAATGGAAATGTATTCTTTTTTTTTTTCTCATAAGAGATGTAGCTAGAATATGAAGCACTGTCAGCTCCCACTGCTATAGCATTAAGAGCTTTGATAACACTATCATGCCATTGCTTTGATAACACTAGAAATTTCAGGCCAATATTAATATTTCATAGCAAGGAAGTAAGGCAAAACTAATGAATTTGAATCAATAGCTTTGCATGCATTTAGGGCCTGAAGAGTTCTTTGCACAGAAGTTGTAGCATCTTTCAAGGGCCAACTTCAATCCCTTCAAACAGAATGAAAAGATGTCATCCTGTAAGTGATGGGATTTAAAAGCTTCTGCTTTGCCAATTGGAGAACTAAAGAAAAAATTTCAAATATACTTGGTAAGGTTACCCTTTATCAAGAACTTGTATTAACTTAAATCCTCATGTGCAAGTATGAAGCACATAAAACGTGAAAAAAAAATCTGGGTTCTTTAATGTTTGCATATAAATAGCTCTCATTAATTAGAAATTAGAGCATTTAATAAGCTTTGTTTAGAGGCATACTCAAGTTGGTTTGTTATAAGGATGTGTGGCATTTCCTGTCAAAACTAATGAGAGAAGGCATTTTGACATGATGACTGATCATTGGTTTAGTATTATTTTCCAGCATGTTTTTAGTTTCCTATCAGCTAATTCTCAAACACTTGAGGCAGTAAAAATTATGGCAGATGAATATGGAAAACTACAGGTGAAACCATTCAGCCATACACACTGAAAAACCTCACTGAGCAAACTCTGAATCATAAAACAGTACCTAATGCAGCAAATGCTGGACTGGCATTACATACAGCTCTTGAATACTGCAGTGTAACAAGGAATCATGTCTATAGAGAGCAAGTCAGGACCTTGTTTAAAGTACTGTACAAATACTTCTTGCAAAGCTTTTCACTTGTATCTTTTCCATGATTTCTGCCTTTTCTCCTCTGAGCAGATCGAAATGCAACTGGCAGAGTATCATAAACTGGCTCGAAAGCTAAAATTAATTCCAGTAAGTGCTGAGAATTCCAAAGGCCATGACTTTGAGATTCAGTTTAATCCTGAGGCAGGACCAAATTGCCTGGTCAAATACAGAACTCAGATCAAGGTAAGCAGAGTCAACACTGAAGGCTTTAGTTACCACTCTCAAAAAAGAATGTGTTTCTTTGGAAATGCTAGAGAGGTCTCTCAGTCTCACAATGAAATGTCATTGAAAAGCTTGTGTGATGAGTCACCGTAATGTTTTTGTAGTGTATGAAAGAAATTTGGTATTGGAGAATACAGTAGCCTAAAAAAAATAGAAGAAAAAGATGTACTGGGGTGTATCTTGGTTCAAGTAAGCAAATTGCATTTGTCAGATCTTCTTATATATGTATTACAGGCTCCCCTCATGGAGATCATCAACGAGACTGAGGAAGAAATTAGTAAAGCTACTCAACGGAAAATGACATTGGAGGACACTTTGGAACAGGTGTGTTGGTTAATGAAGATTAGGACTGAGATACCAACCCTAAAACCTTATCTGCTGCTTTCAACCTTTTGCATGGGTGAAGTTTGGTGTGGTAGACTGGTTTTTTGGACTGGCTGGGGTTTTTCTAGGTCAAGTAGAGGGGGAGAAGCTGTGAGGAAACTGCTTTAATTGTGATGGAACCTAAAAGTTTTTCTAATAATTGGAGTTGGTTGAAATATTGTGTATTCCTTGAATTAAAGTTTATGTAGCTTACATATATTTGACCATAAATATTGGAAATATTTGTTTTTAATAAGTTGCCTGTTGCAGTGCTTACCATCACTGACAAATTGTCGTCAGTAAGATTTTTAGCAATATTGGGTTTGGGATGGATCGAAAGGAGAATTTTATTCCTCATTCCTTTACCTCAGTTTTTATTGCTGAGCATGATATGTGGTATGGAATGTCCTTTTGGCCATCTGGCCTGGCTATGCACCTTCCCAGTCTCTTGCTATCCCTACGCTACTCGGTGAGGGGCCCTGGGAGGGCTAGAAAGCCTTGGAATGCTAGCACTATTCAGCAGTAGCCAAAACACTGGTGTGTTACCAACACTGTTTTAGCCCTTATCCAAAACAAAGCATAATTCAGGCTGCTATGAAGGAAGGTAATGCCATCTCAGCCTAGCCTAGTTGAATTGTTTTTTCAGAGCTACCAGGTATAGTTTGTGATGGCATAGATTTATACTTTGGAATTCTTTTTGAACCGTATTTCCTTGGTTATGTTTTCGTCCTAGGTGAATGTAATGCTAGAGGACAAGAAACGCAGTGTAAAAATGCTGACAGAAGAAGCTGAAAAGCTGGATGATCTTTACCAGCAGAAGCTTAAGGTAGAACTTCTTACAGTTTGATGACAACTTAATCTTTGTATTTATAGAGAAGTTTTTGGGTTGCATTTTTTTGGGGCTTCTGCCTTTACCTTCTTACCTTCCTCTTACAGACTTTTTTCATTCTTTTCAGAAAAGTGATTTGACTGCTACCTTAACTGAATCAGTTTTCATTTTCTTCTAAGAGAATCTGGCATCATACAGGTAGCAGATCCTGTAAATCATAAATTACTGCATCCAGTAATAAAAGCAACAACAATCATCTGACCTCAGGATGTCTCCAAGCATGTGCTTGAAGGAGATTTTAGGATTAACAGAATCTGCCTTGTCTAATCAATTTGTATATAATAAATACATTTACTGTTTTTAGTAAACATGTTTAATTAGCTTCTGTAAAAACTAAGGAAAACATTGATTGACCAAAAGCATGTTAAATTGTTTTAATGACCTCAAACTGTTGCTTGCTTTAGCTTCCCTTCCCAGCACAGGAGCAGTCCCTATCCTTTTCCCTATCCTTGCAGATCAGCAACACAACATAGGCCTCTGTGTTAACAACTGAGTGACTACTTTAGTACCTCCCAACTTTTCTGGCAACATTAGTTTAGTGGGGCTGTGGTGCCCTGCAGAAAAATGTTCTTTCATCTAAGCCAGTGTTTATCATATATGCTCTTATAAATCCAAACTCCTGTACTATAGCCATGAAACAGGATTATTGCACTGCTAATAGTTGCTGAGTTGGCTAAAGGCAATTAATTTAGTTTATATTTTCCAAAACCACATGAAATTTAGCTTTTGATCTGTGCTCTTCTCCAAAATTAAGCTCATAAAATACACAGTTGCCACTAGATGTTTATAATAAGGCATAGTCATGTAGTTCCTCTTGTAGTTTTTAAAATGCTATAAGTCTTAAGTATTAAAATTATTTTTGAAGGATGATGTAATCTACTAGTAATTGGATGTCGGGTTGATAGCCAAATTTGGTTTTGTGGCTTGTATAGTGTCAATAGTGTCATTCTCCTTAAAGAGGTGATTACTTGGAATTGTACTCTCTTTCAGAAAAAAAGAAAAAGCTATTTTCTTACTCAAATGTGATTATATTTTTTAACCTAGAAATAGTTGCTTATGATGTACCATTTCTAAGCTATTTACACTATCCTAAACAACACTTTTTGAGTTTAACTCTGAAGGGAAAATAGCTGCAACACAGGCCTTTAAATATGATTAGAGGAATAAAGAGATGGTTAGGCTTTTTCTAATGGGATGGGGATGATACAGAAAACACCTGAAACTTTGGGTTTGGGAGGGATGTCATTGGAGTTTGTTTTTCAGTTCTGAACTTGGAGTCACTTGTGTGAATTTTGAATTCAAGCATTAGAATGTAATCAGGTAATAGAAGAAAAAAAAATCCAAATTATTCCTGACCAATGCAATTTTTTTCTCCTCTTTCCTTATGACTATAGGAGATAGAAGAGGAAGAGCAAAAATGTGCAAATGAACTGGAATTGCTAAAGAAGCATAAACAGTTACTTGAGAGTGGTGTCTATGAAGGTCTCAGTGAAGCCACAAATGAATTGCATGATCTCCAACGACAGTAAGACTAGTAACTTCCACGTTTGCTGTGTTTATTTTGGTTTCTAAGGATAAAGATACTCTCTTGAATGTAACAGAAAGTTGTTTCAGCATGTATCAATCTCAGTGTATTGATTTCCCAAGTTAACAACTGAAAGATGCTTCTCCTCAACAGTATTTTGCTAGAATATTTGTCTGCTGAATCAGAACTCCTGTTTTCCATGTAATTTTTTTTATATATATGGTTGTAGCAAAAAAACTGGTTTGTTTCCAAACTAACGTGACAACTGCATTTTGTACCTCAAAGTCTGGAAAAAATATTCGGGCTCACAGGTACATGGTTTCTTATCAGTTAGCACAATACAGTCCTTTTTTTTAAGTTGAGTATTAATATATTCAAACTTGGTTCAAACTAATACTAATGTAAAAAAAATATGGCTAAACATGATGATAAATCAGACTTGAAGTTTTTGTTTAAAATGTCAGGAATTCCCTTATTACGGACATGACCTTCTGAGTATCTTTACCTTTTAGATATCAAGTTGTTTTGCAAACAACAACAGAAGAGAAGAGAAAAATCAGTACGAACTTGAGTCATCTTATAGAAACAGTTGCTACTCATATAGCATCTATAATGGTAAGCTAAAATTTGATATTCAGAATTAAATTTCTCTAGAGTCATTTGCAATTAAACATTTGGAAATTAGAACTTACTCCTTTTAAGGAAGTACCAGTTATTTAGCTGCTGCATCGAGTCCATGGATTCTAGTTAAATTTTCTGACAAAACATTTGTTATAAATATCAGAATTGATCGTTAAGTTTTCAGCAGTAACATCCTGTCAGGTTAAATCTGCTTCTGGTAGATGTCTTTCAGGAAAGTGTTTAACTGAAATCAGTTAACCTGTGCAATGACTGCTTAAAATGCTTTAGCTGAATCAGTATAATACATACCATGTTAGAGCTAATAAAGTTTTCTGTACCTCTTTTCTAGAAATACCTTGAGGAACAGAACACGAAAATTTACAGAGACTACGAAGAATTCATGTCTGAAGATCTATTGTCAGACTTGACCAGCATCCTAGACAGTTATAAAAAGAAGGCTGAAAGTCTCTAATCACTAGAAAGGTGTAGATAAAAATGTTGCATTTCTGAAGCTCTGGTATGGTGCCTTCCAAAAGGATGGGTACTACCTGTGTTTAGCACTGAAATTGGTTTTAAGTGGAAGGAAGTAGTTATGAACATTCTTTGTTTTGTTTACACAAGTATATTATAGAATTAAACAATATATTTGCATTTTCTTAAAAAATGCTTTGCTCAGACTTCGTACTTCCAATAGCATATGTATGCATTTAGGGCACAGACGTGACAGACAGTTCATATCCTTCCCCAAGCCTTATTTTACTAGCAAGACTCAATGTAAATGTCTGTCTCCTGCTTGTTCAGTTACCTATGAAACTGCAACTCTTAAATGAGTAAAAAAATCAAAACCTCTTTTGAAAAGATGATTAGTCCTTATATAGTAATCTTGTAAATAGTCTAGAATAAGAAACACCATAGTTTGAAAACCAAGTTTTGTCTTTAGCTGCTCATACTCCCAGATGAAACTTCACTGAACTTCTTGAATATGTGTACCAGAGAAAGCTCTAAGTAGGACCTCATATGAATTCTGGCTGTATATCTCATCAGTTGTAGGTCTGATTCATGTTAGATACATCAAAATGGTCTAAAATGTCTGTATTCTTCTTGTTAGGCCAGTTGGACAGGCTATTTGACTTTTCTTCCTCAGGAAAGTAACAGTAAAATTAGTGTATGGGCAGCTCTGGTCCAAATACTTTGAAGAAAGAGGATCGATGCTTACGTGCAAGTAATATCTTTTTATCTAATTTGTGTATAATCTGTGTATAATTTTGTGTTTAAAAAATAAACAAATAAAACCCAGTATTCATATCTTGAATAGTTTATGATGTATTTCCTAATAAAAGCATTTAAGTATTTGAGCGTCATTTTTAGAGGTCAGACATTCAAATATACAAAGATAAAAACAATTTTGCAGTTGTTAAAAGGCTTTTAGGAGCTGATAGCTAAAGGAGAAGCTTATCCTTAATTCTACATATTTGAATGAAACATGGAGCCCTAGGATATACAATGAAACTTGAGTTAGACTATCTAAACACAGACTGCAAATAAAAGCTGAATGGTCTAATTCTAGGCTATTTTTGCAGAATGAGTTTAAAACTCAGTTGTCCTTAATGTAGTGCGTGCATCTTTTGGCCCTGTGTCATGGGTTAACACAGTTTGGTTTTTAGCTGAAGAAAAAATATGGAATATTGCCCTGTAAGGACCTTTGCATTTCTTTAGAAAGGACAGACCTGTCAGGAGCCAGTTCTTGGCTATTGGCATGTGGTTTGACCACTGAGAAAATAGAATGGGACTTTTGATAATACCCATATAAAGCTGAGAATGGGTTGGAGCCTCCCTCTTTGCTCCCGGTGAGCCACCAGGTAACAACATCGTGTGGCAGCCTGGGCCGGGCCCAGCCGGGCCTCCGGGAGCCGCTGCCCCGCGGGGGAGCAGCCTGGTCGGCTGCCGGTGGGGGAGAGGGGAGGAAAAGCCCCGGCTGCTGCTTGCTCCCCGGCCAGGGCCAGGAGATGTTCCCTCCCTCCTTCCTGGGCTCCTGGGAGCTAGGAAGTTGAGCCAGCCCGGATGAGATCGAGGGTGGCAGAGGAAAGGCATCTATCAGTGTACGTAGCTACTGAGATCCTGGCTGCCGTTTCTGAGCCTTCTCCACCTGCGTGGCTTTGGGATCTTTTCAGCTCCTGCTGGCAGGGACCAGGGGACCACTGCAGGCCTGGGCAAGCTTTAACTCTTTCCTGTCAGCAAATGAACTCCCAGAGCACCCACCCGTCCCAGAGTGAGGACAGACAAAGTGATGGAACCATAAAGAGACATAGCATGGAACTGAAGTCAGTGAAGAANAAAAAAATGGATGAAAGGTTGTTTTTTTTTTTTTTAAAGGGTGAAACTGACTGAAAATTACAGGTTTTGTCTTTATGTTGTGTGTGGGTAAGTGAACACTTGTGGGGGGAAGGAAGGATGTATTAATTAACAACATTTTGTTATCTTAATATTACATAATGTTATCTTAATATTACATAAGTATTTTCTTTACTTGACCACTCTTGCATCTGCTTTTTTATTATAATAATTGAGCTATAAAAAATAACACTTGATGCTGTAAAAGCATGCTGGAACTCTGTAACTTTCTACTTTTTCCCTAGGGTATGTTGTTTTTTTCATATTCTGTTATCAGAAACTCTTATCACCATCAAGAACATGGTAGTTCTTTTTTTTTTGTTTTGTTTTGGAGTATTTCTTGAGTGCATCATGTAGATTAATTCAGGTTGGAAAGGGCTTCTAATTTCATTGAATCCAACTGTTAACCCAACACTGCCCAGTCCACCAGTCAACTAAGTCCCTGAGTGCCACATCCTCATGACTTATAAATGCCTCCAGGGCTGGTGATTCAACCACTTCCTTGAGCAGCCTGTTCAAATGCTTGACAACTCCTGCTGTGAAGAATTTTTTCCTAACAGCCAATTTAAATGTCCCCTGCTGCAACCTGTGCCTGCTAAGGCTTTAACTTTGCAGTGTCGGTTCAGCTCACTTGCATGAGGCTTCTGCAATGCTCTTCATTGGTTTTGCCAACATAAAGCATGGCATGCCTATGCAAGCCTTTAGTTCTGAGCTGGATAACAGTTCGTGCTCTGTGATTCTGTAATACTTCCAATAGTTTGCCTGCTCTAACCTTTTATGGGAGTTCTCATCCCTGTTCCAACTTCTGTGGTAGAATTAAAAAAAAAACTATATTTTTTTCTCTTCTTTTTTGAACAAATAAGAAAGAAGGAAAAGGCAATAGCTGAAGACATTCCCTCTTCACTGATAGGGGCAACTCCCTCAGTGCAATGCTCTAGTCAAAAAGGAAGACTGTGGTCTCTCATACTAAGTGACTGTAAAGCAGTGGATATTTTGTGAACAAGGGGTCTTGCCTATTCATTCAGCATCTACAGGTTATTTGGTATAGTAGCTAGTATTTTGAGCACTGCAAACAGTCTGAAGAGATTATATATGTAATCTTTCCATTCTTCTTTGGAGTTGTCTTGGTTTGGAAAG
>VWYO01004974.1:7280-27929 GCA_013400275.1 Rhadina sibilatrix | reverse complement strand
CAGTGCAGGAGTTCAGGTGCCAAAACAACGCAGGGTCACGGGTTGTATCAACAATTGGGTAAGACAGCTTTGATTAGTGCCAGTCCTTCTGATGAGTCACTTGGTCTTTCCCTTCAGCTTTGATCATGGAATCACTGAATGGTTTGGGTTGGAAAAGACCTTGGAGGTCATCTAATTCCACTGCATTCCATGGGCAGGGACACCTTCTGCTATCCCAGGTTGCTCCAATCTGGCCTGGGACACTTGCAGGGATGGGGCAGCCACAGCTTCTCTGGGCACCCTGTGCTGATCTTTCACTACAGAACACATCAGGGGCACTTTGAGGTCCAAATAAACTCAATTTAAAGGGTGTAAAACTCACTGACTTCAATTTAAAGGGTGTAAAACTCATTAAGCAACAAGGACTTCAGTGTGCATTTTGTTTAGGTGTTACATAAATTCACTCAAAGGATAACAGGATAAGGGAAAAAAATTCTTAAGCTGATTTTTGTTTAAAAGAATTAAATGAAACTGAAAACTGCAGTAACTATGCAGAATAAAACACAACAGACTTGACTACCAGTCCTCTTAAGTTAAATTCCATGAAGATTAGGCAAAGTAACTTCCTTTTTTGTAAAAGATAAAGAAATTAGAAAATAACTTTACTGATTATCTGCCCCATGAGGTACATGCTATGTACAATTCCAAACTATTATTTTTTTTTTTTTTCTTAATTTCCAGTCAGAGGTTTGTTTTCATGAAGGAAGGATGTGATTTATGGAAGCAGATTCATTAGGATGTTATTGTCAGGGGTGCACTTGAGCAGCAGCACTGCCAGCTGAAGGCTGAGCCTTTTAATAGTGAGGTAAAGCTGGTTTAAACACTGCAGGGGAAAACAAAAACCAAAGCCTGTCCCATGCCCCATCCCATCCCACCTGGAGATCCCCTGACCTGACACGAGAGGTCTCAGCTCTTCTGGACGGGCTCTATCAAAAGAGATCACATTAAAATCTCCCCACTCCAACCTCCTGAGGTGCAACAGGCTGATCATTCAGCAATGTGAAGGGGAGCATCACTCCTCTGGGTTGTTTGGAATTCATCACCTTTCAGTCAGGGTGAGCCTGGCTTTTCTCCCTGTGTCCCCAAACAGAAATGACTCGCGGCCCTCACTCGAGGTGACGTGGCTGATTTTGTTCAATTCTGCAAGTTTTCCCTCCTGCTGCTGCCCGAGCCATGCACAAACCCAAGGGAAAATGCCTGAATCCAGGGGTGTGTAAGCAAACCACCCAGAGAGGAAGCTCGGGGATGAAAGAGAAAGCCACGAAACTCCGAGTGAAAAGCAGCCCAGCCACAGAGTGCCCTGTGCAGCCAGGAGATAACTCAGCTAACCTGGGTTCACACGGCTCAAAGGGTTCCTAGAAACTGCCTGTTTTTACTGCTCTTGCCAAATCCTATCAAATGGGCAAAATGAGTGCCTTGAACAGCGGCCACCACGACACGTAATCCAGGAAAGAAAACTCCACTCCCATCCATTAGCAGGAATCCCAGCTTCTAACAGGAAGGAAGCTTTTCCCTGATGATTTTTTTAGAAGTTTATAGGCTGCAGTTTGTTTATATTCCTGGATCCTAAAATAGTCTGAACCTACTCAGACCAAATATCCTGATTTATCCCTGCTTAATGGGGACCTGTATTACTAAATACATAAACTCTTATCATTCCTGGATTTTTGGGGTCCTTTTCCCAGAAAGATCAGTGTCCTAAGGGGAAAAAAGAGGTTTGTTTCTCCACTCTCCACTAGCAATTGCCCAACAGAGAATTAAAATGAACGGTTTGTGTTGAAAACAAAAGGGAATATCACAGAAAAGAAACTGAACCCAAAATTTTTGTTTGCTTTTCCCAAAGCCTGCAGGGCTTACCCCACAAGGAAAACCAATGTCCCAAAAAGTGCAAGTCATGAATTTCCCACCAAGACATGATTTTTTTTTTTTTTTCTCACTTTTTCTGGAAAGTACCAGTTTCACTGGAGCTTGTATCAACAGGGGTTTCTAAGAGCACGGCTGGAATTTCTGATAAAAGACCCAAAAAGACCAAGGCATGAACATAAAATATCCAGGGGATTGGCTCTTCCCAGAGCCAGGAGGGGCTGCAAAGCTTCACACCAGGCTCAGCCCTGCTCAGATTCCTGATAATTAACACAGGGATGTGACTGTGGTTAAGAACACCCTCGTGGGGTGTCCCTCTCCTTGACTGCAGCTCTGGTGCTTCCTTGCTAATAACAGATTTTTAGAAGTCCCAAAAATGCTAAGGAAGAACCTCCGAGCTGACAACTGAATCTGGCAGCTGCTGCTGGGGATGGTCCAGTAAAAATCCTCTGCTGGAAGGGCTGGTGGTCCAAAAATCCCTGATTTCCCCCGGGGGAACTAGAATGCCTGATCTCTGTATCAGGTCTAATAAATTAGTGTCAGCTATTTGTTTTGGGGGTTTTGAGAGAAAAGCTCTGGAGACAGTCCCCGTGAAGAGCTGCAAATACTTTCCACACACAGCAGGAATTTTCATTGAATCACAGAATATCCTGAGCCACCAGCATCACCCAGCCCAGCCCCTGGCCCTGCACAGACCCCCCAACAACCCCACCCTGGGTATCCCTGGGTGTCCAAAGGCTCCTGGAGCTCTGGCAGCCTCGGGGCCGTGCCCATTCCCTGGGGAGCCTGGGCAGTGCCAGCACCCTCTGGGGGAAGAACCTTTCCCTTGATATCAACCTAAACCTCCCCAAACTCAGAATTTACAGTCCACAGCTGTTGGAGTCTTCTGGAAATGCCCGTTGCTCCCCCAGAGGAGGCTGTGCCATCCTTCCATGTTCCAGTCACAGCCTTGGAGCAGCACCTGGAACAGCACCTGGCAGCCAAGAGCGCTCACCCTCCCTCACACATTTATTTTTCAGCTCTGCCTCACTGTCTTGTTGCCACCAGGCTCTTACTCCTCCCTTAAAAACAAAGGAATCCCTGGAAAACAGGCAGTAGGCCTTTTCTTTGGTATTTCCTCTCAGCACAGAGAAAAGCAGGAAGGGCAAGGTGTTGGCCAGCGCTTCCTCTTTCCATTTCCTCGAGTCCTTTTCTCTCCTGTGTTGATTTTCTCTGCTCCAGCTGCACTCTGTGACCTTCCCTCCAGCACCTCAGGGAGGGTCACATCCTGCAAACACAGCCAGACACAAACTCTGCAGTGGAAGGGCACTGGCACAGTGCAGAAGAATCAAGAATGGGACACCACTCCATGATCAATATGATCAAAGTGAGCCATTTATTGCAAAGTACCAGTACCTATCATACAGTTTTCAGCGTCTATCACACGTTACATGCTGCTTTGCAACTGGATATACCCTAAAAGCACACATCAGCCTTTTAGCCCAGATTGGTTAATGGGGCTTGCACATACAGCAGGTTTATGCAGTCCTTCTTCTGGCTTCTATCTGATTCTCACACTCTGAAGCTGTTAGCATCCTTTGTTCTTCTTGGGATGTGACTTCTGTCATCCCTTGTTCCTTCTTGTACGTGGCTTCACTGCCCTTGAATGGTTACAGGCCTTATTCATCCAGATAAACTG
The DNA here is from genome assembly GCA_013400275.1 of Rhadina sibilatrix. Taxonomy (NCBI): domain Eukaryota; kingdom Metazoa; phylum Chordata; class Aves; order Passeriformes; family Phylloscopidae; genus Rhadina; species Rhadina sibilatrix. The sequence continues at coordinate 24,349 of VWYO01004974.1, read as the reverse complement.
GATTGCTCACATGTCCCCATTTCTGGAGGAACCCATCCTCCACAGCACACCACTGCCCGCTTCCTCTTCTCACAAGAAACTCCAGTGGCAGTTGGAGAAAGAAGAAAACTGTTTTGCAAGTTGAAGGGAATGATCTGTCATCTTGCCAGAGCTCAGAGTGGATTTTGCCTGGGGTTTTCCAAGGGATCTGAAGGAGTGAATGCACAGCTTGCTTAGAAGCAGACTGAGATTTGGACAGCAGGTACCTGAAATGACAGCGTTCCTGATCATTCCCAGCTCTGCCACAGGCTCAGGATGGCTGTGCCCACACCAGCCTGAGGGCAGAGTTTGTCTCAGGTGCTGTGCTGGCACGGGGCAGTCACAGTGTGGGATGCTGGTGGGTTGGGTGTTACAAATCCCACACCAGTGTGAGGCTGGGACCTCCCAGGAATGATCCTGGGCCCAGTGGTGCTGCTCCAGGGCAGACAGAGAGGCTGGCCTGGCTCACCTGCAGGCAGCTGTGCTCCTGGCCCAGGGTGAGGGTCACTTCTCCCCCACACCCCTGATCAACCTCACACCAAGTCCTGCTGCCTGCTCCTGGCTGCCCCAGTCCCTGCACTGACAGCACAGGACAGCAAAGGGACAGTAAAGCTGGGCTCAGGATCCTCTGCAAGCTCTGGCAAGTCAAGGGCAATGACTCTGAGATGTCTTCATTTCAAGCCCTGCTGGAGGTGTGCCCTTGCTCTCACCACCCTCCAAAAGCACTTGCACAAAGCGAGCTGTGATCCAAGAGAATATCTGTGATCCAAGAGAATATCTGTGATCCAAGAGAGTATCTGTGATCCAAGAAAATATCTGTGATCCAAGAGAATATCTGCCCCTACCCCATCTGAGATTTGCTTCCTGACCCACAATGAAACACCCCTGAACGCACACCTGACATTACTCCAGTTCCCCCTCATAAGTGGATGCTCCTCACGTTGGGTGCCAACTGAAGTGTTCCCCTTCCCTCTGCCCCCCCGGTCAGCTGCCAGCTCAGGATTTGGGGAGGTTTGGGCAAGGGGATCTTCAAGATAGGGGGAAGAAATCCAAAAGAGGCTCCTTACCTCGGGCGTATTCCAAGGTTTATTCCAAGAAGGGATCTCAGGGGCCAAAGAGGAAGCACATGGAGGGATGGGGCTTTTTATCTCTTTTGGGAGGGGGCTGGGGTTACCTGGCTCAAGGCCACAGGTCAGAGTCAAGGGGCAGGTGGGGTCAGGCCAAAGGTACAGTCTCAGAGGGGGTTTCAAGGGGGAGACCAAACACTAGGGGGATACAACACAAAAGCACGGGATTGATGTTGACAAAGAAACTCCAAACCATGCCAGGTGCATTTGTAGAAAGCTCAGAAGGCTCTCGCAGATGAGTTTTCACCATTGCACGTAGATGAACCACCCCAAGGGACACAGCCCTTGGGGCAAAGGGATCCAAGACAGTTCCCCCAGTGCTCCTGATCAGCATCCAAATGCCATGGAAGCACAATCAAGCCAGCAGGGAAGCTTGGACTCAAAGGTTTGGAGGCATTTCAACTGTACCTCACATACTGGATTATGTACTTCAATCACAGAGATGTCTTCCAAAGAAGTCAAATTCTGTTACTCCCTTCAGTTCTCTGAAAGGGAAATTTCAGTGCATTCCTCTGTTGAAAATGTTGCTGTTTAATCACGATTTNGGCAAGTCAAGGGCAATGACTCTGAGATGTCTTCATTTCAAGCCCTGCTGGAGGTGTGCCCTTGCTCTCACCACCCTCCAAAAGCACTTGCACAAAGCGAGCTGTGATCCAAGAGAATATCTGTGATCCAAGAGAATATCTGTGATCCAAGAGAGTATCTGTGATCCAAGAGAATATCTGTGATCCAAGAGAATATCTGCCCCTACCCCATCTGAGATTTGCTTCCTGACCCACAATGAAACACCCCTGAACGCACACCTGACATTACTCCAGTTCCCCCTCATAAGTGGATGCTCCTCACGTTGGGTGCCAACTGAAGTGTTCCCCTTCCCTCTGCCCCCCCGGTCAGCTGCCAGCTCAGGATTTGGGGAGGTTTGGGCAAGGGGATCTTCAAGATAGGGGGAAGAAATCCAAAAGAGGCTCCTTACCTCGGGCGTATTCCAAGGTTTATTCCAAGAAGGGATCTCAGGGGCCAAAGAGGAAGCACATGGAGGGATGGGGCTTTTTATCTCTTTTGGGAGGGGGCTGGGGTTACCTGGCTCAAGGCCACAGGTCAGAGTCAAGGGGCAGGTGGGGTCAGGCCAAAGGTACAGTCTCAGAGGGGGTTTCAAGGGGGAGACCAAACACTAGGGGGATACAACACAAAAGCACGGGATTGATGTTGACAAAGAAACTGCAAACCATGCCAGGTGCATTTGTAGAAAGCTCAGAAGGCTCTCGCAGATGAGTTTTCACCATTGCACGTAGATGAACCACCCCAAGGGACACAGCCCTTGGGGCAAAGGGATCCAAGACAGTTCCCCCAGTGCTCCTGATCAGCATCCAAATGCCATGGAAGCACAATCAAGCCAGCAGGGAAGCTTGGACTCAAAGGTTTGGAGGCATTTCAACTGTACCTCACATACTGGATTATGTACTTCAATCACAGAGATGTCTTCCAAAGAAGTCAAATTCTGTTACTCCCTTCAGTTCTCTGAAAGGGAAATTTCAGTGCATTCCTCTGTTGAAAATGTTGCTGTTTAATCACGATTTCTGATTTTCAGAATATTTCAGTTTACTTGAAATAATTTCATCTTGACGTGTGAGGTATTAGGACTCGTATTGAGATAGAAGGAATGGTCAAAATAAAAGTAAGCTTATGGTGGAAGATAACTGCCTGTCTCATTTAATAAAAAGTCAAATTCTTTTCTAATTATTGTCTAGAAAATATTAAGAAAAATTAATCGCAGGTCATGAGCAATCATAGACTCTCAACTTCCCTTGGAAGTGCTGGATGCTGGATTTCACCTTGGAAATTATATTTAGGCATTTATTGATATGCATTGCTCTCATTACTTTGAATTTGAGGATGAAAATGGACAAGTTCCCCTCCTGTCACTGCTCCCAGATATCAGGCACAGTTGCCCAGAAGAACCATCCTGAGTCCCACCCTCCCTCAGCCTCCCTGAGCTGTGCCCTGGGATGGAGCTGCCACATTCCCTGTGGAGCCATCCCAAGCCAGGGCCCAGCCAGGCTGGGAGAGCAGCACTGCCAGCCCAGGCTTGGCTGAGGCACAAACCCAGCAGATTTTGTTTGGGGCCAGGCACTCATGAAGTCATTCAGATTGATTTTCAACACTGCCAGGCCTGGGAAGCCCATGGCAATGGTGAGTCAGGGAAAACCCCTGGAAATGTACTTTACCCTTCCTTCTTTCCCTGAATTTCTTTGGGAGAAGTTCTTTGGGACCTCTGGATCTTCTGCTGTGGTGGCTCAAGCAAAGAGCTTTTAGCCCTCTGCCCCTGTCCCAGCCAGCAGGAGCAGAGTGACAAACAGAAGTGCAGGGTTAAGAGGCAAGTCTTTACCTCACCAAAGAGATCCTGCAGTTTTCCAGATAAATCAGCAAAAAGCCCCTAGCTCTGATTCATCCAGCAACTCATTTTGGTGAGGAATGGGAGGAAATCAGTCAAGGCAGAGCAAAGAGCAGTGATTTCATAGATATTTTGTCAAGCATTGAGGCAGTCAGCACCCATCACAGCTCAACAGCTTTGGTGGCAACTTGCTGAGCATGCAGCAGAGACCACTGTGAATGTGTCCAGAATCTCAGATGACCTCAGTGATGGAAAGAGGCCCATGCACGAGTCTTGTGCAAGCAGAAGATGTGGTCGATCACAGGCAGTGCAAAACCCTGTGCTAACATTTGATGTTACCAGATACTCTCCTGCAAAAAGCAAAAGTGACTTAAGAACGAGTCTTGTAGACAGGAGCCAGCAAGGACTGTTCAGGCTGATAATTGGTTGATTAAATTCATCCTGGGACAGCACAGGCATTGATCCCATCTTTGCCACTTTCTCCTGAAACTGCAGCAAGGAGCTCAGGTAAGGAGAGGGGAGGAGATTGAGAAGAGAACCGGGGCGAAAACTACAAGCCCAGGAGCTAAAGCAACCCGACTGCTGTTTTCCCTGCTCCCCTTTCAGGCCTGGCCTCTCACCGAGGATCAAACAAAACAAGTTACATAACCTGCTGCGGGCACGGTGACGTCCCGGCGGGGCCGGTCCCGCTCGTCCCCATCTCACATGTGTTCAGACATGCCTGTGAGGTACAGCATCCAGCTCCTGCTCCTTGCACCGCTGCCACAGTGCCCTGAAACAGCCTCTCCCCTGCTTAAAGAGCCTGAAATATTAAACAGACGGGAATTTCACTTTCATCAAAGGCTCAATAACCAGCAGCCCATCAGTCAGTCCTTTACGCTGTTATTTTCATTAACGTCAGCGCAAGGCCTCAAGGCCCTATTACATTTCCCATCCTAATTTCTTTTTTTCGTGCCTAACTCTGCTCTGTGCACATTAAGGAGCCCTGCATGTGTTTTCTGCTGCTCTTGGTCTTCTTCTGAAGCACACAGATGTGGGTTTTCTTAATCAGGAAGATGACATGTGACCAGACCCTACCAGACATTGCAAAATCAGTGGGATCATGCTAGGGAGCTGAATGACTCCAGGCCTTGGGCCAATCCAGTAAACAATTAGCCTGCTCTTGGCAGGAAGGGAAGACTGGTTTTTGGGAGGAAAACTTTTAGAAAAAAAAAAAAATAAAAAAAGCTGAACAGAATTAAATAAATTGCTCATCACAGGCCTTGGCTGCAGATTCATCCCAAGCAGGTCTTGAGATGTTCTCCCAGTGCAGCCACAGAAAAGGAGAGGGGGAAAAGCAAAAGGATATTTCAGCTCTGGAGACTTGGTTTTCCTGCTTTGCCTGACCCCAGTGGCCTTGCTGACCTTCCAAAAACTGGTCAGCCTTTTCCACACTTCCTTTGCTGTTGACTTGTGGGCAACCACAGACCTGGAAGCGCTGTGAGAAGCACTGGGCTTCCCCTGCCCCAGAAAACATCCCTCTCCTACTGCTCCTCTGTGCTGCCAGTGACAACCCATTCCCACATAATTCCTGGGATTCCTCTGGGTCCTTCTCATCCCTGGGCTGCTGCCAGCCCTCTGTAGCACGTGGGCTCCCATGGCAGGAAGCCCAGTGGCCACCACAGAGCCAGGAGAAGCCTCCTGCCCCCCTGGACCTGCACACCCTCCAGGAAGGCTGAGTGTGCTCCACACCTGCTCAGCATCCACAAGGTGAATGTCTCCCCTGACCCAGAAGAGGCCAAAAGGAGGGTGAGGTCCCCCCTGCCTTGCCAGCAGCTCTGCCCCCACACACACACCCCCAAAGGCAAGGAAGCCTCAGCTGGGCCCTGGCTGTGCCCTGGGCATGTTCCCTGCCAGGGAAGCTCTGCCAGGCAGCTGTGCAGGCAGGGCTCCACACAAACGGCTGGCCCTGCTGACTCACAGCAGTTGCTTTAGTCTTCCTTCTGCTTTTTCCACCTCTGCTCGTGGTCATCACCTCACAATTAGGAAAATAAAACAATGACGTACACAGAAATCCACAGTGCTGCCTCCTCTGCTAGCCAGGGTTGCCTCATCCTAAGCCCTGTCCTCCCTCAGGGGCACGTGGCCACCTCCCCCCTTGCAGGGAGCAATCGCTATCTCCAAAGGCATCCAAACATTCTTCCAGAAAAATCTCAGAAAAAGCAACTTCTCTGCTACGTAAATTTTTATGCAGCGATAACTGGACCCATCCCAAACCACAGTTATACGTTGGAAAAGTGTCTTGCCAGTCACTCTCCCAGTTAAGCAAAGCTGGAGGAAGTTAGCTCAGGAAATAGCAGGAATTTGGCTGCATAAATAAGGATTGTTTCACTTCGCACAATATCTGAGACATGAGAAACTTGACACTACATGGGTGCTATTTAAATGATTATTAATAACGTATCAGCTTTAATTAATCAGAGTCCTTGGCTGAAAGAATTATATGTGCATATAAATACATATTTTGGCTGGACCAGATTTTGGGGATCTGTACCTGCCCTCCTGCTCAGAGCAAGACTGGCACTGGCACAAGATCAGTTTTGGTCATGGCTTTCTCTGGTCAAGTCTTGACATCTCCCCAGGGAAGGGTTTCAGACACTTCTCTGAGAGCCTGTTCCTGAGCTCTATCACCCTCTGAGTGAAAAAGGTTATCCCAGCTTCCATCAGCAAACTCTTGGAAGGCACTGGTGGCACCCTGGGTGCATTATCTGGCACTGCCAGGACTTTTTGGCTCCCTTTTGCCCCCAAAAAAACCCAGACCAGCCTCCTCAACATCTCCCAGGTTGTGCTGGGCAAGACCCTGAGCATCTCTGTAGGAAGTGGAGAGGCACATGCTGATCTCTGCTCCCTGGGATGGGACATGTGGGAATGGTCCAAAACTGCATCAGGGCAGGTTTAGACCCCACCCTGGGAATCATTTCTTTACAGAGAGTGTGGTAAAAAGCTGGGCCAGAATTCCTGGAGAGGAATGGTCTGGCCATGTTTAAGAGGCTTTTGGACAATACCCTTCAGAATATGCTTTAATATTTGGTCAGCCCTGCAGGGGTCTGGCAGTTGGACGAGATGATCCTTGTAGGTGTTTTCCAACTGAGATTATTCTATTCTATTCTATTCTATTCTATTCTATTCTATCCCATTCCAGTCTCCTGATCCAGAAATGGAGACTGCATTCCCAGCACAGTCTCACTCTCACCAAATGGAGAGGCCTAACCTTGCCCCTTGTTTTTCTGGCCTCTCTTCTCCCAAGATAACAAGAAAAAGAAAACACCTGGTTTTGTCATCAATTTGCTGCAATGAGGCCTGACCCAAATCTTTACCTAAAGCTGTAGAACTCCTTCCACTGATTTCACTGGGCTGGGAACAAACAGTCCCAATTTTACCAGGACTGCCACAAACCCAACAGCACTGCCAGCTGCACACAGAGCACGAGCTGGAATTCCTTTTCCCTGGATTCTGGTTTCCCCTCCCTGGGCCAAACAAACGGTGCCACCCTGCCACGATTCTGGTGTCTCTCACTGCATTCCTTTCGAGCACAAGTATTTTAAGGAGGGGAAAGAAAAAAAAAAAAAGTTTATTTTCAATCCCTTTTTGCTCTGGCAGCTCCAGGTTTCCCTGGAGCTATCCCGCCCACGTCATTCCTCGGTGCCTCACTCGTCAAGGAGCTGCAGAGTAGTTTCTCTGCATGGGGGTGGCCTTCTCAGCCACCCCCAGATGCAGTGGAGGAGAGGAAACACTTTGCAGAGGGTGTGTTGAGGCAAGCAATGGGATTTTCAGCGTGGGATTCCAGGATTTTATTTCTTTTTTTTTTTTTTCTTTTTTTTTCTTTCCATCTGCATCTTTATGTAAATGACACTCAGAGATGGAAGCAGGTATTTTTCGCTGGAAATGTGAATAATAGTGCAAGAATATCAAGCTTTGCCTATTTCTGGAACTTGCCTCTCATCCTTGGGGATTTTTCCATCATGGCTGAAGAGCTTCCTGAATTAAACAGGGCTGCTCTGCTGGACCAGAGAAGTCAGAAAAGTGAATCTTGTCTTTCAACCAAAACAAAAATTAAAATTGAAATTTTTCTTAAATATTTTCCAACTTAATCCTCTGATCTGTGTTAATCATGGACCACATCCTCACCAGGGGCCGCGTGGAGTCCTCGCATGCTGTGCTCAGCAGCTGTGTTCCCAGAACATTCCCTTCAGGAAAAGTGTAGGAGGTGGCTGTCACAAAGTGCCCTTCCTGTGTTCAAAGTGTTCAAAGTGACCACAGGAAGGTTTGTGATTCTGATTCGTGGTTGCCCACCTCTCACCCAGAGCAGGACAGTGCGGGGAGGAGAGCTGGTGGGGACTCATGTGGAGGAGATGTGATGCTGCCATGAGGCAGCACAACAAAGCCTCAAATGGTCTCCAAGCCAGAGTGAGCAGATGGGACTTGCTGCAACACAAGGCTGTGACCAAGGGATCTTGAAAGTCCTGGGCTTCCTTAGGAGCTGCCAGCTGGGAGAAAAGGGAGACGACCCCCACAGGAGCAGGGAACAGTTTGTTCTCTTGGTCGCAGAGTCACAGAATGGCTTGGATTGGAAAGGACCTCAAAGATCATCAAGTTCCACTCCCAGGTTGATCCAAGCCCTGTCCAAGCTGGCCTTGGACACTTCCAGGGATCCAGGGGCAGCCACAGCTACTCTGGGCACCCTGTGCCAGGGCCTCCCCACTCTCACTGGGAAGAATTTCTTCTTCTCAGTTTAGGTTCTCCAATCTAAACCTACTCTCAGTGTGAAGCCATCCCCCCTTGTCCTGGCACCCCAGGCCATTGTCAATTGTCTCTCTCCATCTTCCCTGTCGGCCCCTCCAGGCCCTGCAAGGCCACACTGAGGTCACCCCAAAGCTTCTCCTCTCCAGGTGAACACTCCCAGCTCTCCCAGCCTCTCCTCCCAGCAGAGCTGCTCCATCCCTCTGATCCCCCTGCTGCCTCCTCTGGATCTCTCCAGCAGCTCCAGCTCCTGGCTGTGCTGGGCCCAGGGCTGGGGCAGCTCTGCAGGTGGGGTCTCACCTGATGGGGCACTGGGGCAGCAGTGACCAAACCACACCAGCAGGTCCCAGCAGACACAGGGACAGCTTTGCGTGGCTCTGAGGGCAGAGCTGGGCTCAGGAGCTTGTGTGTCACTTTTCATCTTCATTTTGCCAGGGTCGGGATTAAATGCACCAGACAATGTTTCATGTTCTCAGAGGTTTATTAATTCTTATCTGTTACAGTCTCACAAACTGTGAGTTCTACAGCACTTCTAGCTAACAAACTAAAAATGGAGCCCCATCTATCTCTCTACAAAGCCTTTTAAGCACCAACTGACCACTTATGAAATGACACCCAAATTATTTTTACTTTTAAGCCAATAACCAACCACCTGTGGCCCGCAATGCAGATTTTTGCACCCAATTGCAAAACACCACCCAGAGCCACGGAGAAGAAGGTGAAAAAGAAGGACTCAGCCTCTGCCCTAAATCCTTCATCTTGCTTTCTATATATTACTGTATTGCAAACCCTTAAACTCTTGAGTTTTGCCCCCTCTGGTATCACACACTTCTATTCAAACCCCACACCCACAACCCCAGTGCTGTCACTCAGTTTTGGAAGCCTTTTCCACAGCCTCAGGTGAAATGCAGTGTTTGCTTGGGGGTCAGTGCCTGGCAGCACAGAAAGCCTGGAATGCTCAGTGCCCAGGGTTCCAACACTTGTGCCCAGCTCCCCTGGCTGCAGCTCCTGCTGGACTTCGTGCTCTTGCACCTTGTCAACGAGAGCTCGACATGGGACCAGGGAAGTATCAGAAGGTAAAGCAATCCATTGACCCAGCTGGGTGAAATCTTACGTGTCAGGCCTAAGCCTGACCTTAGACCCAAATTTTGGTATTTCTGCATTTAGTCACTCCCAGGCTCCTCCAAGCAAAGTGAGGAAGGCCAGCTGAGAAGTGACGAAGATCAGAGGTTTGGGTGTTCACTGGGGTCCAGTCCAGCTCCTTCTGGTAACCTCAAACAACATAAGGAATATGAGCCAATATAGGAACTCTGACAAATACGGAGTAAGATCCTTGGAGCAACATCACAAGAACATAGACATGACTGTGCCATTGGGTTCATCCCACAAACACTCTGATTGCATCATTCTATCGTAAAACAGCTCAAAATTCTGCTTCTAGTTTTCAGCACATCCCTTTTCTAAATGACAAAAATATATAAATAAAGATTCTGCAGAAGGAAATATTGCAACAATTGTTTTTGACCTGGTGAAGTCAGGACACAGACAGCTCTGGACATGTGCTTGTCCATATTCTGTGAAAACACTGTTTATATTCCTAAAGAGTCGCTCTTTTCTCACTGGAACTGTCTCATGGTGTGACAGCCACAGGTTTGATCTTGCCACTGCTAAACAGAGATGATAACTGAAATTTCCCTTCTGTGGGCCCTGTTCAGATGTTTCACTTTCTTTTCTTTCACTACAGTATGAAAAGCTGAAAATTATTCCCTGAATATAATCCCTTGATTTGTCTAATATTTAACTTCAGTAGAGTCATGATGTTTGGTTTTGGTTTTTTTGGTGGTTTTTTTGTTTTGTTTTGTTTTGTTTTGTTGTTTTTTGTTGGTTTTTTTTTTAATTTCTACCAAAACAGAGAAAAGAGGGATTATTTTGAAATTAAATCAAACTAAGTTGAAACAGGACAATCAAATATCATTGAAATTAAAACAGTTGATGTTTGCTCTTGACAGCATCATTCCTCCAAGTTTTCACTTGATTCAAGCTCATTTTCTTCCCAGAAGAAAAATATTTTTTTATCAGAAAGATTCTGTTTAGCTCTGACATGGCTCAGTGTGCAGTGCCAAGGGGTGGATGCACCTTGGGATTGAGGTTTTGCATCTCACTCTCCTTGCACGTTAAGTTCTGCTGCTTCTCTTCTCCCCAGACATTATTTTAAACAGCAGAACTTTTGTTTTATGCAATCTGGGAAGATTTATTTAAAAGTATTTTTGTACTAGATCTGCAATCCTAAAGAGCAGAGACTGATCTAAACAACACTGGTATTACAGATGAAACTATTATTTGCATTTAAGAAACATCTACCAATGAAGGAATTTACATAATATTAATGAGACTGACAGCAATAACAATACCAGTAGTAATACTAGGAGCAGTAATAACAATTTCAGATTAAATCATCAAGTGCTTCGCAGAGGTTGAGTTCAATGACCTTGGAAGTCCATTCCAACCTTAATGGTTATGTGAAATAAGAAGCCCAGAATCCCAGCCTGTATTTTCCTACTGTAAATTCAAAGCCCAGAGAAGAAGAGCAACTGGCCAGTGCAGAATACATGATTTAAAGCCTTTTTTCAGGCACATTTTTAGGGTGTTGATCAGTTCTCTCTTCTTTCTCCTCCCCTCAAAGACATTTTATGTAGCAAGTCTCAAAGAAGCCCTGTAATCATCTTTTAGCCACTCGCTTCATGTGTTTGTGCCTTATGCTGCCTGCATTCTCCACACTTTGAGTAATCCTCACTGGATTTTCCTGGATTTCCTTCATTTGGGCATGTTGCTACAGAGGAACCTGAGACAAACATACTTCCAAACTGAAAGAGAGGGAATTTAGGTTCAATATGCAGAAGGAATTGTTCCCTGTGAGGGTGGGCAGGGCTGGCACAGGGTACCCAGAGCAGCTGTGGCTGCCCCTGGATCCCTGGCAGTGCCCAAGGCCAGGCTGGATGGGGCTGGGAGCAGCCTGGGACAGTGGGAGGTGTCCCTGCCATGGCAGGGGGTGGGATGAGATGGGATTTAATGTCCCTTACAACCCAAACCAGGCTGGGATTCTGTGACAGCTCTCTATGTTATTCATTACTGTCTCTTCCATGGAATGTCAATAAAAATCCCTTGATACCCAGCACTCCAAGGCCCTGACACACACACAGAGCTCTTCAGCCAGGTGTGAAAGCCTTTCCCAAAGACAGTGACCCCCAAATGACCACAGCCCGGCCCACAGGGGAGCTAGACACCCCGAGAGCCAGCACTGGCCTGGCTGGGGAGCCAGGGTCACCCCAGGGTAGGGGCTGTGCTGGGCTCCCAGTGTGGCTGCACAAATGTCCCCTGACACTGCAGCCAGAGGTGGCTCCTGGCACGCCACCGCGGGCCCCAGCGTGCCAGGGATTGTGCAAGGGCTGCTGGTGATTTCCAGGAGCTGGGTGACTTCCCTGCCAGGACAGCAGCCACCACAATGGGAACTATTCACCCTGCTGGTGTTTGCTGCCTGCTGGCAGCAGCCAGGCCGTGGCTGAGGGGTGCCATGGGTGGCTTGGCACCCGCAGGAAGGGTTCTGCAGGGTGGGGACGTGCCACGAGTGGAGGCAGAGCAGAGGTGCTCCAGCCTTCTGGATCAGGCCCAGTTTGAGAAAGGCATGGGGGGGAAATAAAAGAAATAATCCAGATCTAGATAAAAGAGAAGCCTTGCTGCCTGATTCCCTAGTTTTTCTCTTCCAAGGTCTATCATTTCCATTAAGAACATTACTCTCCTTGCACTTGGGGATATCCTTGTATCCTTGGGGATATAAGAGCCCACATGACCCCAAATGCCCTTCCATTACTCATTCCAAACACTAGTCTGAGATGATTCACCAAGGAAGATTTTCCCCATGAATGTCCAAGGTAAGCACCCTCAAAATCCAGTGGTGAGACATCCTACTGGGAATTTGGAAGAATACTCATCATTGCAAAAATGCCTTTCTGGAATGACCCAGAGAACAAGAAGGGAGAGGAACTTGAGAAGATGAGGGAAATCCTGTCTCAACAAATTAATGGAAAAACAAAAAAAAAGAGGTCTCTAAATTTGTTAGGGAAGCAGGAGGAGCTTCATGATTTAAGCTCCTTTTTTTCCTCCCATCAGGTGAGGAAGGCTGCACTGCTGAAGGCTCAGTGGAACAGGATAAAGGAAGCACAGGGACATCCTTCATCCAGTGTCTGCTCCAAATGAACACACACAGATGATTCATTTGTCTTTATTTATCGAGACTGTTTTGCTGAAAGCTGTAGAAGTCACTGTGATGATCCTGATGATCCCCCTGTGGTTTTATACAGCTTCAATTTCTTGAGACCATTGCTTACTCAAGGAAATGGGATTGTTTAGGATGTTTCCCTTACTAATAGGCAAAATTTCTGGGAATGGCACGGCAGCCTGCATGGCATTTCTGCAAACAGAAGAGTTATATTACACAACACAGACAGAAAGCTTGTTAAAGCCTTCCACAGTAACTCATCTTCCATCAACAGGAGAGGAGAGTTTAATCAATATTAATTACAAAGAAACAGGCATTAGTCCTTCAGCTACAGCTGATACTATCTGACAAAGAGATGAGAACACGTGGTAAAATTATTTTGCAGATTTAGAAATCATGTTCTTCTTGCTTGATCCACCTATGACAGCAGAAGGGAGGGGGACAGGGTGTGATTTCTGTCCCTTCTCTCATTGCTTAGGGAGTCTTACACCACAGAGCCTTCCCCAGTACTCCAAATTTATCCCCTCATCTGTGTTGCTCAGATTCCCCCAGGTGTTTCTGAATGTCCTGTCCTCAATTCTTCACCTTGGTAGTAGTGAGACTTCAAGATAGAAAGGAAGTGTATGAGGAAGAGAGGCTAAAACCCTTCTGCATTTTGTTTCATTTACCATGGCAGCATTCCAGCAGTTCCCTCCAAGCTTCCCTGTCCCTGTCCTCTTCCCACCCGTGGAGCTGGGTGTAACAGGGAATTGATTGTCACTGGGAAGTCACTGTGTGCCTGGAGGAGCAGGACAGCTTTGGGGCTGGAGTGGCTCTCTAAGGCCACATCACTGCCATAATATGGCCAGAACTGGAAGTGTTGGTGTGTGAGCTACAGGACAGTCGTGTGTGGCAAAGGGAAATTAGATAAGGGACATCAAGTATTTCTGGTTATTTCCCCAGGATATGCCCAGGATATTTGGTCTAATAGAATTATTATCTCCCCCAGCCTCCATTCTCACCTTCCTTCTGTTTTTAGATTACCAAGACCAGATTTCTATTGATCAGTGTACAACCAGAAGTGATTTGCCTTAAATAATTGAGTGGGGGAGAGTACAAGGGGAACAACCTTTCTCCACAGGAGACCTCCAGTTATCCGCGACATTCCTGCATTCTCTACTCTAAAAGACTCAAAAATATGAAAATTCTTCCCGTTGCCAATGGCAGTGTGTTAATTTATAGGGTTCAAATCCCACCAGATCAGCTGATAGAAGGTTCCGGGGGCAGAACACTTTGCCAAGCATTATGTCCTGACAGCTGTGTGTAAGTAACAATTAGTTTAGATGGCAGTACAAAAACAAGCTGATGTTTAACCTGGGAAATGACAAGCACTTGCAGATAAAATCTGCAGGTATAATTAGGTATAGGATGAGGTATAATTTTGGGATGAAGCACAGACTGTGCCATTACGCTGAGCATCTGTTTCTCAGCATTTTCCCCATGTAACACCTCTGACATCAACCACTGCCCTTTTACTGCACCATACCAGAGAGGCTGCAACTGGGGGAAAAAAAACGAAGCTTTCAGGGAATTTTGCTTTTTTTTCATCTTTCATTTTTTGNAAGAGAAGAGAAGAGAAGAGAAGAGAAGAGAAGAGAAGAGAAGAGAAGAGAAGAGAAGAGAAGAGAAGAAAAGAAAAGAAAAAAGAAAAGAAAAGTTTTACTGCTTGATTTCTCTCTAGGTTAATCTATAACTTCTCCTGCCTACTACAGCTCAGAATTCAGCTCCACAAAAGTCATGAGCTCTAATTAGCAGCAATCAGCCTTATCAGGTAGTCAGAACCCATTAGGATGGAGGCAGAGTCACATCCTGTCTCAAGAGATCCTTCCACGAGCCACTGCTGTACTCTAGCAATACCCCATTATTTAACCCACCGGAAATCTCAGCTTCCATGCGCGGCACAGAAAGTTTCTGCTCTTCCCCAGAGGTCCCTGACTCACAGGCTTTGCCCAAACAACAGGGCTGGGATGTGAGGGGTGTTACATCACTTTTCCAAGCTCGTGGACACGCTGGAGAAGATAAGGTGTCAGTTTCCTCATTTGCACGTCCACACTGGCACAGCCCGGAGCGCTCAGGATGCAGCGATCGCTGCTCCTGCTCCTGTCGTGTCCTGCAGCCTGGTCATGGATTGAGGGAAGGCTCACCCACAGAGCCAGTGCGTAATGCACAGGGCTGGCTCCTCATCCCACAGCTGAGATCATGCCAGGAGATCCCACAGCCCTGTTGAAAAGTTTCAGGAATTGACTAATTAACTTCCTTGGCGTGCGAGAAAGGTCCAATTAAGAAGCAGCAAACTCCTGACCTCAGAAGGCAACCAGGAAGAGGAGCCTGCACAGACTCCTACCCAGATCCTGCATCCCAGGCTGGGCTGTCCCAACAAGTCTCCTTCCTCTCCCACTCAGGACGTCACTGCCCCCATGGAACTGAGAGAGCAATAATGCCTGGCAGGATTGCCTCACAGCCACACTCACCAGCTCCTCTCAGGACCATCCCCATGTGGCTTCAAAGCTGACACTCCATCCTGATTCCACCATGACTTTTACCAAAAACACGGTGGTATCAGAGCAGGCTTCATCCAGGTGCATTCAGGCTGCTGCAAGCACCTTCCTTGGATGTGACAGCCCCAGTTCCCCACCCCAGCCCTTCTAAGTGCAAATCCAGTTACAAACCTCCAGCTGGTCCTTCTGCACAGGCTCACCGTGACATTTGGCCATCATTTCTTCCCTGGATCTGCTCTTCCCATGCTGCTCTCTCATCCTGCTGCCACATCTGCCCACAAAGCCAGATGTGTTCCTAGTTCAAGCCTGTCCCCTGCCCACCTTGACCACACTTCTCCAGGGATGGGAACCTCACTGAGCAGCTCATGGCAGCAGCTGGGTCAGGCAGCCCCTCTACACAATGACCTGGGGGTCAGGCACTTCCCTGGAGAGGTCCCATCTTATTGCTACTCATTTCTGTGGTCTGCACTGATGCTTGGCGCAGTTGTTTTCTCCTTGGCCAGTATTTGGGGGGTGAACCCTCTGCAAGTGCAGCTCTCTGTTGTACCAGGTCCATAGTTAGATGAAGTGTAAGTACACCAGGCAGTGTAAGGTGAAGGCACATCATGTTCATCACAGATGTTCACCTGATTAACACTTCCAACCAATCCCAGTTCCAATTATGAGCCCAAAATCAAAATCAAATGATGGATTCCAAAGCAATTCCTTTGGACAACGTGAATGCAAACACATTTTGTCCTGCTAGGAGACAAAACTGTCCTGCTAGGAGACTTTCTGGCTCTCAAATGTCACCTCAAATAACCAGGAGGAGCTTCCCAGCTTTCCTCTTGTCCAAATGGTGCATCTCAGGAATGCTTTCCTTTGGGGAAGCTGCAGTTTTCTTCAACTTTTTTTGGGCATCAGCTCAAGAAAACTGCCCAAGAAAAGCAGATGTCAGGAGTTGTTCCTATAATAGCTGCATTTCATAGAGTCATAGGCTTCTTCAGGTTGGAAAGGACCTTAAAAACAACCCAGTTCCATTCCCCTGCCATGGCCAGGGACACTTTCCACTATCCCAGGTTTGCTCAGAGCTCCATCCAGCCCGGTCTTGAACACTTCCAGTGATCCAGGGGCAGCCACAGCTTTTCTGGACAATAATTTCCCAGGTGTTGAGATAATTTTAACCCAGCACTTCACAGGGAGAAGCCACACAGACAAGACAAATGCTGCTTAGAGCTAATGAGATTCTGCTGTACTTCTGTAAAACTGAGAGGGGTCTGCACTTCTGTGCAGCTTCCACAGGTGTTTTAATCATCCTTGAATCTGTTCAGTATTAAAAACCACGAAGCTTGAGGGAAGTGAAGGCTGGAGTCTGCCCCTCTTCACTCACACTTGTGTCACTTCTGCATTCAAAGCCACGACAACACATTTTGTGCAAGAGAACAATAATTTCCCCTGCCCCTTTGTAATTTCCATGCCCTCATCTCTTATCCCAGCAGGCTGTGGCTTTCACAACCCAAGAGGCTGTGGTTTTCTTTGTTCACCATGAGGAGAATTTGCCCACTCACTCACCACAGAGGCTCATGATATCTCAAAGAATGCCAACAGTGCTCCTTTCTTATTTGCATGGGCTGTGTTCTGGGCTGAACATCCGCCCAAATGCCAAAGAACACAATGAACCTCACAAAGAACATCATCTGACACATACACACATCACAACTTCCAGGGACAAAACTCAAGGTCAGCACTTTGTGGATGGATGGATGGATGGATGGGCGGACTGACAGATGGATGGATGGATGGATGGAGGGATGGATGGATGGTTGGATGGATGGATGGATGGATGGATAGAGGGATGGATGGATGGATGGATGGATGGATGGATGGATGGACCAACAGATGGATGGATGAATGGATGGATGGATGGATGGATGGATGGATGTGGATGGAGGGAGGGATGG